>JAQQSZ010018767.1:0-10509 GCA_028646595.1 Phalanger gymnotis | reverse complement strand
AAAGGGAGATAGGTTAGGAAGAAGCAAAATATAGTTAGTCTTTCACAACATGAGTATTGTGGAAGGGTTATACATAATGATACGCATGTGGCTCATGTTGAATTGCTTGACTTCTTAGGGAGGGTGGATGGGAAGGGAAGAGGGGAGAGAATTTGGAACTCAAGGTTTGAAAAAAATAGATGTTCAAAAGTAAAAAAGTTTTTTTTTTTTTCATGCAACTAGAAAATAAGATGCACAGGCAATGGGGCATAGCGATTTATCTTGCCCTACAAGAAAGGAAGGGAAAGGGGGATGGGAGTGGAATGGGGTGACGGAGGGGAGGGCAGACTGGGGAACGGGGCAACCAGAGTGTACGCCTTCTTGGAGTGGGGTGGGGGAAAATGGGGAGAAAATTTGTAATTCAAACGTCTGTCAAAATCAATGCTGAAAACCAAACATATTAAAAATAAATTAAAAAAAAAGAACATGTCGGTAGTCTCTAATGCTGAGAACACAAAGGCTGATTGATCTCTTGAGCTCTGGAGTTGTTGTCTGTAGCAGGGCTAAAGGTGACTCTCTAGATTAAGGTGTTCATAATAAGTCCAGTACTAATATAATGAGCCCCTGGGCTGCCAGGCTGCCTAAGGAAGGCAAACTGGCCCAGGTAGGAAATATGAAGCAGATTAAAGCTTCTCTGCCAATCAATATTGGGTTTGGGCCCATGAGGGAGAAAGGGCAACCTGGTGCACTACCCGCCCCCCCCCCCAAAAACAGCCCCAAACAGAGACCATATCTGATACTTCTTTGTAACACTGAGTGCTTGATACAGTGCCTTACACATCAATGCCAGACAAATATCTTGTAGATTGCTTATTTGATTTTCAGGAAGTCTCTTCAAAATTCTAGCAGCTATTTTCCTTGGAGAGAAAAAACAAAAACAAACTATTTCTGTTGTAGAGGTTTGAGGGTCAGTTTAATGTCATACATTAGATCTCTAAGATAAGTCACAACACTTTTTTGACCCATCCACAAACTTTCCTCTCTATCCAGAGATCAGAAAGAAAATGGACCATAGAAAGTAAAAAAAAAAAAATCCTAAGTAGGTCACAGCAATTCTCTCAAAAATAGCCTTACTTATTGAGAGAAAGCTACCAACAATTGCAGTGTTTTGTAAATAAATTAATTGTGCCTCATGAACAACTGGGAATTTGTAGCACAAATATTTGATTTTTGCATTTAATGGGCAGCCAGCTCTCAGCCAGTTTTCCCACACACAAAGAGACAGGTCTGATGTTCCTTAATGGTGCTTGCTGTTTCTCCCATGTGCCTCCTCCTGTCAGATGTGCAGCTTTGAGAAGATTCCCAGATTCATTATTGGAAAACGGTTAGCTATGCAAGCATTGGCAGTAGTAAGCAGAGTCCTGTCTGCGACAATTCTTTTAGTAGAATTGGCTGTAATACATGGCATGCAGGTTCTCAATAAACAGTTATAGGTGGGCTGCTCCAAGGCAAAATGAGGTTTTTAGTAGATTTCCTCACTCAGCCCTCCTCTATTCTCTAAAAATAAAATACACCTCCATCAGCTAGGGGACCTTTTTCCTTGTGTTATAACTGATGGAAAGAAGCAAACTGCATTATAATCATTCTACTTTTTCCTAGGTAGTTAAGGAAGCTGTCACTTTATGCTCAGCTTAAAGGATCTTAGATACTATGCTATTTAGAACTCTGGGCTTCAGCTCAGGAGGATCTGGGTTCAAATGTTGTCTCTCATAATTATTAGATTGTGAAAATGGTAGAGATGGGTAATCTCTCTATGTCTCAGTTTCCTTAACTGAAAAATGAAGGAGTTGAACTCCAAGACAATTAAGGTCCCTTCTAACTCCAAATCTCTAATCTTATTATTATCCTGTATTGAGGAACTTTCTAGATTTGGTAAAAAAAAAAACAGATAGTGGAGAGTGAAGAAGGCCCTTTTGCCTTGCCAGTGACCACGGAGAAGACAAATCTTTCCTCATGCGTATGAAAGTTCATGTTGTAAGAAACAAGTGCCTTACCAAAAACTCCACGTGGCCATTAGTGAATTCAGGAAGAACTTAACTTTTGTTTAACGTTCTTGCAAACAGGTAACCTGGCAGGCACACTTGTGGTGCAAAAAAACATAATCTTTTATCTTCCTGTCATGAATGCAAATCCCTCCTCTGTTTCCCTGCTGCTGGCTACTGTGCAGAGTTTACAGCCTATCTGAAAACACCTAAGATCCCCCTTTCCCCTCCCCCCACATGAGTCTCCACCCCTGTTTACATTTCCCATTCCCTCCATTTCAGTGCCCTCCCCATTCTTATTTTCTTTATAATTTATTTGGTAAAAGAATGACAAACCATAAACACTTTTGATCCCAAGTGATGTCTGCATCACTCAGATTTTATGATCTCCGTAGCATGAGAAAGGAATTTTCTCAATTGATAAGAAAGTTGAACCCAGGAGATGTGTGTTTCCCCTACCATTAACATAAGAAAAATTCCATTATTCAAGACAGTGTCTTGGGTTAATGGGCCTCATCCTTAATGGAGTTTCACTTGGCTTTGCAGGAAAAAGGAATTCTCAGAAAACAAAAAATCAAAGTCTGCTCTCAAGTATGCTGATTAATAGGTGTCACCCTGATGAGTGAAACGTTTAATCAACATCCCCCCCCTGCTTTCTTCTGCAGTCAATTAATGTCTTACATTAGCCATAAGTAACCAATAAGTGAGACTTTCTGACATGTATGACTCCTTAGGTTTTGTAAATTATGTATTACATGATTTCTATGGAAACAAAAGCTCAATTAATCCTTATAACTCGAATCATTAACATCACCCTATGTAATCTTGTGAAGTCATTAACAGCATGACCAATAGATGGAGGTCAAGAGGTCAGGACATCTCAATGAGGGAGTCTAGGGTTTGTTGCAGATCAATCCTTTATCAGTCATCTCCTCTCCTCTCCTTCCAGCCCATCCTTTATTCCTTAGTCAGAATAAAGTTCTTTATTTATAGATCTAATCATGACACTCTTCTGCCGAAAAGAAGAAAATGTTCAATGGCTCCCAAATACCTACTGAATAATATTCTTTTGCCTAAAATTCAAGTGCTTCCAGATTCCCAGCCCTGCCCTACACTGTTCTACCTTCCCAGCTTCGTGTCATTGTTTCCTCTCATAAGCCCTATGCCCCAGCTGAACTTTGCTACCTTTTGCTTCCTGAATATACCCTGTGAATTCCTTATCTCTTACATTTGCTCACATCCTTCCTTCTACCTGGAATGTTCCCCTCTTCACTATAAAAGCTCTACCTGTCATTTAAAACTCAATACAAATGTTAGTTCCTAAAAGAGACTTTCTCTGAACTCCTCATTTGGTAATGACCCGCCTCTTGAGGCCTTTCACTGTGTTTTGTTTTGAAATCATAAAATGTATAGACAATGTTAATTAATATCTGCATTTATGCCATAATCCCTCTAGCAAACTATAAGCTTTACACAGGCAAGGGCTATGTCTTTTTAATGCATCTCTCACTTTCTCTAGAATAAAGTTTTATATGCAGAAAATCCTTTTAAAATGTTGTAATGATAAGTTACTGAATAAATGAGTACAACTTAGTATGGTCAGCATAACAAAACCAATTTTTGTAGAACTACATTCAAAAGCCTTCATTAACTTGTATTCAGAATGTTCTCTTCTAGGTAAATGATAATTCTTTCAAAAAAAATGTCCACAACTTGGAAAATCTGAGGCTCCTTGTCAACTGAACCTACTGCTATTAGCAACAAGCTAGCACCTCCTGATGAAAATAGCTGATAGAATAACAGAAAATATGAGAAGTGAATAGAAACATTACCTCCTTCTGCCTGAGGAAAAATAATCTAGCAAAATCAAGGTGTGGTTTGGCATATGAGATTCCCTATGAAATTGCTTCTCTCTCTTCCTCTTCTACTGAAGAAACAAAGGATAATATGGTAAACTTAGCAAGGCAGAACTGTAGCCAGTCTTTTCATTTGTCTAACTAATTTAAGCTGAGTAAATATTCTGTATGAGGCTTAAGCAAAATTTAGTTACCTGCTATGAAGATAGGCAGAACAATGCTTTAAAACTAAACTAACCTAATGACAAATTTTTAGGAAGTGCTTTCACTGTCATATAAATTTTTAAAAAATTATTAATTAATTTGAACCTTTTCTTTTTTAAATTTTGAGTTCCAAATTCTTTCCTTCCTCCTTCCCTCTCTCACATTCTCTCACACTTTTCACTTATGTGAAAACACAAGCAATGTATCAATTATACATGTGAAATCATGCAAAACATATTTCCATATTAGTTATATTTCCAAAAAAAGCCAAAAACAGTGAGAAAATTATTCTTCAATTTGTATTCAAAGTTCATCAGTTCTCTCTCTAGAGTAGATAGCATTTTTTATCATTTTTTATCATAAGTCCTTTGGAATTGTCCTGGATCATTTTATTGTTCAGAGTAGCCAAGACTTTCATAATCGATCATCATTAGAAAATTGCTGTCACTGTGCACAATGATCACCAAGTCCTCTTCATTTCACTTCATATCAATTTATATAGGTCTTGCCATTTTTTTTTTCCTGAAACCACTCCCTTCATCATTTCTTATAGCACAATAGTGCTCCATCACAATCACATTCCATTTGTTTAGCCATTTTCCAGTTGATGAGCATCCCCCAATTTCTAATTCTTTGCTAACACTAAAGAAGTGCTATAAATATTTTTGTACATATAGGTCCTTTTCCTTTTTTCTTTGATCTCATTGGGATACAGACCTAGTAGTAGTGTTATTGCTAGGTCAAAGGGTATGCACAATTTTATAGCCCTTTGGCATAATTTCAAATAGTTTTAACAATGGTTGGAACAGTTGACCAATTCCACCAACAATTCATTAATGCTCCTATTTTTTTTCCTCATCCTCTCCAGCGTTTGTCACTTCTGATGAGTGGGAGGTGGTAATTCACAGTTGTGTTAGTTTGCATTTTTCTAATGAACAGTGATTTAAAGCATTTTTTTCATATTACTATAGATAGCTTTGATTTCTTCTTCCAAAACCTGCCTGTTTATATCCTTTGACCATTCATCAGTTGGGGAATGGTTCTTATTTTTATAAATTTCATACAGTGTCTATTTGAGAAATGAGGTCTTTATCATAGAAACTTGCTATAAAATTTTTTTGATATTTTTTTGTCTACAGTATTTTTTGGCAAAATGATTATCCTTTTATTTAGGTCTATTTTTGCTTTTGCTTTATCTGAGATCGTGATTGTTACCCCTGCTCTTTTTTTCAGTTCAACTGAAGCACTTCAACTGCTCTAGCCTTTTAACTCTCTGTGTGTCTTTCTGTTTCAAGTTGTTGTTGGACTCTATTTTCTTATCCATTTTGTGTCCATTTTGTGGGTGAGTTTACCCCATTCATATTCACAATTATGATTACTAATTATATATTTCACTCAATCTCATTATCTTCTGTTTCTTCCTTTTCTCTCTCTTTAATTAGTCCTTCCTCAAATGTGTATTTTGGTTCTAACCACTGCCTCCTTAATCTGCCTTCCTCGTTATCAACTACCACACCACCTCCTTTCTTTTAATCCCTTTCCTTCCTATTTCCCTATTGGGCAAGTTAAATTTCTATACACAACTGAATGTGTAGATATACATTCTTCCTTCTTTGAGTCAATTCCAGTGAAAATGCGTTTCAAGCATTGCCTGCAACCATCACCCCCATTTTTGCCTCCATTGGAAAAACTCTTCTTTGCACACCTCTTTTCTGTAAGAAAATTTTCTCCATTCTACCTCTCCCTTCCCTCTTTTCCCTATGCATCCCTCTTTTTCTTCCCCTATTACTAATTGTTTTGGAGATCATTCCAACATAATTGATTCATACCCATGCTTTTTTTAACTGCCCTAATAATGACAAAATTCTTAGATGTTACCTGTATCATCTTCCCATATAGGAATGTAAATAGTTTAACTTTATTGAGTCCTTTATGATTACTCTTTCATGTTTACCTTTTTCAATGTCAGATTTTTTATCCAGTTCTGGTCTTTTTATCAAGAATGTATGAAAGCCCTCTATTTCATTAAGTATTCATTTTCCCCCAAAGGATTACACTCTGTTTTGCTGGGTAGGTGATTGCTGGTGGTAATCACAGCTCCTTTGCCATCTAGAATATTCTATTCCAAGTCCTTTGCTTCTTTAATATGGAAGCCACCAAATCATGTGTAATCCTGACTGTGGCTCCTTGATATTTGAATTGTTTCTTTATGGCGGTTTGAAGTATTTTCTCTTTGACATTGGAGATCTGGAATTTGGCTATAATATTCCTAGGAGTTTTCAGTTTGGGACCTCTTTCTGGAGGTGATCAGTAGATTCTTTTAATTTCTATTTGACCCTCTAGAGCTAAGATATTAGGGCAGTTTTTCTTGATTACTTCTTTAAATATTATGTCTAGGTTCTTCCTTTGATCACAGCTTACAGGTAGTCCAATATTTTTTAAATTATCTCTCCTGGATCTATTTTCCTGGTCAGTTGTTTTTCCAAAAAGATACTTCACATTTTCTTCTATTTTTTCATTCTTTTGGCTTTGTTTTATTGTTTTTTGATGTTTTATGTAATCATTGGCTTCCACTTGCCCAAATATAACTTTTAAGGAAGTATTTTCTTCAGCAAGTATTGTATCTTTTTTTCCAAATGACAAATCTATTTTTTAAGGAATTCTTAAAATTGAATTAAAAATTATGAATTGTTGTGCCCCTTTTACCATTAGGAGAATTTTATTTTGTAAAGTGTTATTTTCTTCAGTAGTTTTTTGTGCCTATTTATGAAGCTATTAATTCCCTTTTCATAATTTTCTTATATCATCCATTTCTTTCCCCAGTTTTTCCTCTACCACTCTCATCTCTTTCTTTAACTCTGTAACAACAATCTGGCTAGCAGCTACTGTGGCTATGTAAGACCATTAATACCAGCATACAGAAGGGCTGCTAACACAGGTTCTTTTGATCTACTTTACTAAGGAAAACAACTTTAAGGGGTTAACAATCTCACTTGAATCACACATACAAATATCATTCACTTAGTTCAGGAGGAAAAGCCAGCACCTTGAACAAAACAAATACCAACAGAAATTACAAGCATCAATTGACAGACCTTGTCTGATTCAAATCACAATTCATAATTGCCAGAGAATCGCCAATATCTGTCTGGGATACAAAGCCAGGAGGCAGTTACAGCTTGCCCAGAGTCTCAACACTCCTTCCATGAGTGTACCCCAAAAAGTCAAAAGCCAACCTTGGATCTTATATACCCCTTTCAGGCCCCTGGGGCACTTGATTACCTCAGTGCTGAGAAGCACTCAAACAAAGAACAGAAAAATCCCATTTTGCTGGCCATTACAATTGGAAGGCAAGAATCATTAAAGGCACTTAAGAGAAGAACAGCAAAAAGCACTACCCTGATCGCCATTACAAACTCTGTTACAAATTCTTGTTGGACTTGGGTTCAATTAAACTTTCTTTCTGAGGCTTTTTTTGTAGCTGTTCTCATATTGTTGTCTTCTTGTGAATTTATATCTTGTTCTTCCCTGGCCTATAGGAGCATTTTATTGTCAAATTCTACTTTGTTGTTTGCTCGTTTTTCTAGACTATTTCTTGACTTTGTACTTTGTGTTAAAGTTGGGTTCTACTCACCTGGGGTGGGGGGGTCAGGAGGCACTGTCCCAAACTATGCCTTTTGTGCTCCTATTTTAGAGATAGTTTTGGGGATCTGCAAGTTTTTGATTCTTCTTAGGAAGTATGATCCTGAGAGAAATATGGTCACAGCTTTGCTAGTCTGTACTCTGGTCTTTTCAAAGAATGGCCCCTGGTCCCCTGCAGCTGCACGCACCAGCACTCCTCTGCTTTGGCAGTATGACCAGGGCCCCCTTTCTGCATTGAAACTGGGACGGCAGAACTGCACATGGCAACAGAGTTGCCAATATGTGACAGCTATACTCAATGCTAGCAAAGGGTCCCCTGTAATCTCTTTCTGAGCAGGTGTCCTATGTTCTCACCCATCTCTCAGCCCAGCTTCTCCTGAAGCTACTGCTGCTACTGCTCTGCTTTTTCCACTGCTGCAAATGTGGGCCCAAGACAGACCTCTATCCTGGTTTTCTTTTTCTCTTGCTTACCTTTTAAGTTTCCTCAGGCCAGAAACTATGTTGCCCTGACTTTTTGCTGGCTCTGCCACTCCAAAATTTGATTTGAGGCATCATTTTAAAGTTGTTTGAAGGGGAATATTGTGAGAGTTCAGCTGGGTGGGTGCCCCTAATCTGCCATCTTGGCTCTGCCCATATTGATGAGTTAGAGCTAGTTGACAGGAAGTATTGGGTAAATGAAAAAGGCATAGAACTGTACCTTAGACATTTCTAGGAAAAGCTACTAGCTTACTTGGCTGTCTATGGACTAATTTTTGCCTAAGACACTTGTAATGTTGTTGTTGATAGCTTGTTCCTTTAAAAAAAAATCTTTTAATATCTTTTTGTAATGATCAGTTTGGTTATTATCAATTATGCACAATTATTTTAAATAAAGATTTTAAATATTTATTGCAAGGAATGGGAAACTTATAGCAAGCATTCATAGACACGCATGGAGCTAAGGTCAGGTGTTCCAATTCTACTGGCACACCTTGGGGTGAGCATGACTTTTGATCTTCCCCCAAGGAAAGGGTCTATTCTTTGTGAGTCCCCATGATATCTTCAAAGTTTCCTTATTACTTTTATGAGAAAATTTAAATTTGAATGTTCCACAGTCTACCTCCATTTCTCCTTTCCAGACTTTTTTTAAAATTTTTTACCATTAGTCCTCTTTATGATTCTATATACTAGCCAAAATGGCATATCGTAAAACTTTGGTTGAAGGCAAATGATACCACATAGGAAATATCACGTGATTGGATGAAAGACTCAGAGAAGTACCTTTGAATCTATGTATAAAAATAGAATCCAATCCAGTGACCAAATCAAGCAATAATCCAGTTTGGTGGTAGAAGAACTCCAGCTCAGAGGATTGTTTCCTTGGAGAGAATTGCTTATGGGAAATTGGTTGCTGAGTGTGTCCCTAAGGCAAAATGGGCTCCTTAGCACTTCAGGAGTTTGGCTTTTGTTTACTTTGAGTGAAAGTACTTTCAGCTGTTAAGTGCCAAGCCCCAGGCCCAAAGCCCTATCAGGTATGAAACCTGTGTGGGTGTAGATTGATGACTTAAGAGGGGCCAACTTGGGAACCAATTGGTCTCTGGTCATTGGGGCGGGGCTTGAGAAAGCCAGAGGCTCGGCTGCGAGGAGAGAGGAGCTAAGAGAAAACTACAGCTGAAGCTGAAAAAAAAAAAGCCGAAGCAGGAGACCTGTGTGAACCCAGGAGTGCAAGCAAGGACTTGAGGCCAGTAAATATGATTTGACTAAACACTATCTTGTTTTTATGTGGCCTCCTGGTTACTCTTCTGAGGCAGGCCTACTGGGCCTGGGGTTTTTTGGTCAAGATGTTAGAATGGGGAGGCTGGTTCGCTAATTTGTTGCTGTGGGGCCTGAATAAATGTTTTGATGCTTTCTACTTAGAGAATCCCTCATACCTTGAGATTTCGAACCATTCAAACATATACATGATTATATTTGAGATTATAAATTCGGCCTTCCTACTACACTGAAGGAAGGAGATAGATGACTATTCTTCTCCCCAAGGCTCATTGATCATATCACTGGATAATTATAAATACTGGAGGGGGCGGAGCCAAGATGGCGGCTGTATAGCGGTGACTGGCGTGAGCTCCCCACCAAGTCCCTCCAAAAACATATAAAAAATGGCTCTGAACCAATTCTAGAGCTGCACGACCCACAAAGTGGCAGAGGGAAGCAGGGCTCCAGCCCAGGACAGCCTGGATGGTCTCTGGGTAAGGTCTGTCCCACACGGACCTCCCAGCCCCCAGCTGAGGGGAGCAGAGCTGAGCCCAGCGCGCACGGCGCAAACAGACCAGATGAGGACCTACCAGACCAGCAGCCGAGGGGAGAGTACCCTACAGGCACGAATTACTGAGCTGTGGCATCTGCCAGACCTCTCAACCCACAAAGAGCAAAGACAACAGAGAAGGTTAGTGGGAAAAGCTACGGGCAGTGGAGGTGGGGCAGCTTTAGAACTACAGTTGCAGTTGCTTCTGGCCCCAGGCCCACCTGGTGGGAGGAATTAAGTGGCAGATCATAGCAGGAGTGAAGAGCCTGCTGAAGATTTAAGCCCAGTCCAGGTTGGGGGTTCTTGGGGAAGGAGGAGTGCTGGTGAGGCAGCGCATCTGCCCAAGCATGGAACATAGAACTCGTTAGTCGACAAGCAGTCATACCCCGCTGAAAAACTCAAGGGTTAAGAAAGTTAGCTGGGAGCATGGCCAGGAGGCAAAAACACACCCAGATTCAGTCTCAGACTCTGGAATCCTTCTTTGGTGACAAAGAAGACCAAA
>JAQQSZ010018766.1:0-10509 GCA_028646595.1 Phalanger gymnotis | reverse complement strand
AAAAAAAAAGAATGAAGATGGTACAAGTGCAAAGAAAAGTAAGATAAGAAGTGGTGGAAATAGGATGGAAGGAAATGAAATACACAGTAATCAAAACTGAGAATTTCACCAGTCTGATACATAGATAGATGCAATGTCTATCAAATTCGACCAGTATGCAAAGCCTTTCCAACTTTTTAATAATAAGAATTGCTTTTTATATAGCATGTGGAAGCTTGCAATTGTTTCATGTACATTAGTTTAGATCATTGGTTTAGAGTTGGAAGACATCTGATCAGCTTAATCTTATCTTATAAATTAAAGAACCTAAGGTTCATAAAGTTTGTGACTTACTGAAGGTCACACAGTTAGCATGTGCCAGGACAGAGATTCAAACTCAGGTACTCTGACTCAAAAATGTGTGCTCATCTCCTAAAGAAATGAGAGAGAGAGAGAGAGAGAGAGAGAGAGAGAGAGAGAGAGAGAGAGAATTATATTCCTAACTCTTTTCTTTCTTTGCAAAAACAAGGTCTGGATACATTTTCTCCTGTTAATGTTGCCGTATTCTAAGCAATCATATAGTCATCTTATTTGAAATCTGTCATGTGGAGTATTTGTGAATGGTAAAGACATTGTGTAGAGTGTATCTGATGACTATATTTGAAGAGTGGGGAAAATGATAGCTAAAAAGTCAAGTGCCTCTCCTAAAGTGGTAATTCACACAGTAATTCTTTTTCATTTTAAAATTGATTCCACATCCCAGCTATATGACAGCAGTCATTTCTCAATTCTGCTAGCCTTCTTAACCTTATTGTTGCATCTGAAGGATACTAGGAAGTGACTATCAGTCCCAAATTGATTAGGCAGTAGTCTAGATATAATGTGGGCAGCACACAAAGCAGAAAGTTTTGGTCATTAATATACAGAAAAGTTCACAATTTTTTTCATTGAGAATCTGCATTTAATTTGTATTTCATAGACTGCAAATTGAAAAGTTGTCTTGTATTTCACATTTTAGACATTTAAGTTAACTCACTAAACAGCTCTGCTATATTAAGTTATTGTTTAAAACTCCCACAGCTATATTTGATTATATAAGCTTCTTTGGAAAATAATTTATACTCTACCAAAAAAAGTGACAACCAATGAATTTATTCAGCTTGCAAATTTAAGATCAAAGGAATTGCTACAATTACATTTCAAGCCAATTAAACCAACATTTATTTATTTTTAATATAAATTTATTTATTTTCAGTTTTCAATATTCACTTCTACACGATTCAGAATTTCAAAATTTCTCCCCATCTCTCCCCTCCCCTCACCCCAGGACAGCATGCATTTTGATTACCCCTTCCTCTAATCTGCCCTCTCTTCTATTACCAGTTACACCCTTCTCTTATCCCCTTCCCTTTTATTTTCCTGTAGGGCAAGATAGATTTCTATACACCATTGACTGTATATTTTATTTCCCAGTTGCATGTAAAGACAATTTTTAACATTCATTTTAAAGCCCTGAGTTCCACATTCTCTCCTTTCCTCCTTCCCCACCCACTCTTATTGAGGAAGCAAGTAATTTGATATAGGTTATACATGTGTAGTCATGCAAAACACTTGCATAACATTCATGTTGTGAAAGACTAACCACATTATCCTTTATCCCGTCCCACCCTCCATTTATTCTATTCTCTCCTTTGACCTGTCTCATTGCAAAAGTGTTTGCTTCTGATTGCTTTTTTTCCCCAATCTGCTGTCTCTCCTATTATCTCCCTTCTCTTAGCCCCTTTCCTCCTGTTTTCCTGTAGGGTAAGATAGATTTCCATATCTAATTGAGTATGTATGTTATTCCCTCCTTAAGCCAAATCCAATCAGAGTAAGACTCACTTATTTCCTCTCACCTCCCTCCTCTTCACCTCTATTTTTAAAAGCTCTTTCGTGCCTCTTTTATGTGAGATGATTTACTACATTCTACCTCTCCCTTCCTCTTTTTGGTAGTACATTCCTTACATTCCTCTCATAACTTAATTTTAGTTTTTAGGTATCACCCCTTCGTATTCAGTTCACCCTGTTCCCTCTGTCTACACAGACACATACACATACACACACATACATATACCCTTTAACTACCTTAATACTGAGAAAGGTCTCTTGAGTTGCAAATATCATCTTTACATGTAGGAATGTAAACGATTCAACTTTAATAAGTTCCTTATGACTTCTCTTTCCTGTTTATCTTTTCATATTTCTCTTGGTTCTTATATTTGAAAGTCAAATTTTCTATTCAGCTCTGGTCTTTTCAACAAAAATGCTTGGAAGTACTCTATTTCATTGAAATTCCATTTTTTTTCCTCCTGAAATATTATACTCAGCTTTACTGGGTAGGTGATTCTTGGTTTAAATCCTATCTCTGAGATTGCACCAAAGCTAAAGCAGCTATGAAACTCAGCCAGTGATCCAGGCTGGTAGAATGCTGGGTGCACTAAACTGGTGGTGATCTCCAGGCCTCCCAGCCCAGGATGAGAGCCTGTCAGAGTTATGGGAGGCAGCAGTGCAGTGCCTGTGGCCACAAGAACAACTACTCCTGAGGCTTTCAGCCTGCAGTCTAAAGGATTGAAACTCACCTTCTTGAACTTCTGGAAACCATGATGACTAGGTAAAACAGCTCTCATCCCCCACTTCCTCACACAGATAGTTCCCCCTCAGGAGAAATGCTGAAATAGAAGAGCCAGAAGTGGGACTTCAGTAGCCAAACAATGGGAGTTTGTGAGCTGCAGCGGGGTGGAGCCAGCAAGGGTCAAAACCAGGAACCCAGAGGTGTCTGCACACAGCTGGGAAATGTTAGACATCAGCACAGACAATGGATGAGACCACCCATGCTGTACTGCAGCACTGGGGGAAGAGGATCCTTCCACCAGCCAGACCACCCCACCCTCACAACTCGTGAAACCAGGAGCCATAGCACACAAAGCCAGGAACTAGGCCCACAATTCACAGAACAAGAAGCCTAGGAAAAAGCTCCCTGAGCCCCAGAAGCAGAAATCCACTTTAAAGCCTGGGAAAAGTTAACCAGCATGAAGAAGCACTCCAGAAAACCTAGGATTACTGATTCATTTTATGGAAACAAGGAAAATCAAAATACCAATTTGGAAGAGAACAGAATTGACACTATATCCGCATCTGAAACCTCGAAAGGGAATGTGAACTGGTCTCAAGCCCAAAAAGCATTGTTGGAAGAGCTCAAGGAGGATTTTAAAAACCAATTTAGAGAGGTAAAAGAAAAAAATGGAAAAAAAATCACTGGTGAGAACAAATCTTTAAAAGACAAAATTGGCAATTGGCTAAGGAGATTCTGGATCTAATTAAGGAGAATGACTCCCTGAAAAGTAAAATTTAACAAATGGAAAAGGAGTCTCAGAAGCAAAATGGAGATGGCAATTCATTAAAAATTAGACTTGGGAAAGTAGAAGGTAATGGTTCTATGAGGCATTAAGAATCAGTCAAACACAATCTAAAGAATTAAAAAAAAATAGAAGAAAACCTGAAATATCTGACAGGAAAAACAATTGACCTGGAGAATAGATCCAGGAGAGACAATCTAAGAATTATTGGTCTAGCAGAAAGCCATGAGGAAAAAAAGAGCTGGGATAGTATCTTCCAAGAAATCACATGAATAACTTCTCCAAGGTCCTAGAACCAAAGGGTAAAATAGTTATCAAAAGAATCCACCAATCACTCTCTGAAAGAGATCTCAAATTGAAAACTCCAAGAAATATTATAGCCAAATTCCAGAATTATCAGGTCAAGGAAAAAAAAATACTGCAACAGCCAGAAAGAAATAATTAAAATATTGTGGAACTACAGTCAGGATTACATAGGATCTTGAAGCTTCCATATTAAAAGACAGGAGAAATTGGAATATGATATACTGAAAGGCAAAGGAGCTGGGACTACAACCAAGGATCAACTACTCAGCAAAATTGAGCATAATCTTTCAGGGAAGGACATAGGCAATCAATGAATTAAGGGAATTCCAGATCTTCCTGATGTAAAGGTCAGAGCTCAATGGAAAATTTGATCTTCAAATACAAAACTCAAGGGAGACATTAAAAAGTAAAAAGTGGGAAAAATGGTTAATCAATAAGGGTAAATTGTTTATGTTTTTATATAGGATTATATTGTTTTATATATACTATATATGTCAATCTTGAGAATAATTTAGTTAAGACAATTGAAAGGGACATACATAGACTGAGGGTGTCAGTATAAAATTAGTGATATAGCTATAAAAATATAATTAAGGGATGTAAAGGGATGGTCCTGGGAGAAGAGGTAAGAAGAGGGACAAAAACATATTATAGTAGAGGGAAAGAAGGGAGGGAGAAGGCCAGTATTTGAGCTTTACTCTCATCAAATTTGGTTCAAAAAGGGAATAACATACTCTGATAAGTATAGAAATCAAACTTGTCCTACAGGCAGTAGGAGGGGAAAGGGGAAAGAAAAGGTGGCTTGGTCAGAAGGGAGGGAAAAAGTAGCAAGTGGAAAAGAGTAAGATAAGGCAGGGGAATCAAGAGGGAGGGTAAATTGAGGAAGGTGGTGGTCAAAAGCAAAACTTTTTGAGGAGTGGAAGAGAGAAGAGAGAAAACCTTTGGCCAATTTGATTACAAATAGAAAGAAGAAAGCCAAATTACCAGTATCAAAAATGAAAAGGGTGAATTCACCTCCAATGAAGAGGAAATTAAAACAATAATTAGAAATCATTTTGCCCAATTGTATGCCCATAAATATGGCTCAGGTTAACAGAAGAAGATGTAAAATACCTAAATAATCCCATGTCAGAAAAAGAAATTGAGCAAGCTATCAATGAACTCTCTAGGAAAAAATCTCCAGGGCCAGATGGTTTTACATGTAAATTCTATCACACATTTAAAGAACAATTAATCCCCATACTTTATAAACTATTTGGGAAAATTAGCCAAGAAGGAGTCCTACCAAATTCTTTTTATGACACAAATATGGTGTTTATACCCAAACCAGGAAGAGTCAAAACAGAGAAAGAAAATTATAGACCAAATTCCCTAATGAATATTGATGCAAAAAATTTAAAAACAATATTAGCAAAAAGATTTCAGCTACTTATCATGAAGATAATACACTATGACCAGGTAAGATTTATTCCAGAAATTCAAGGCTGGTTCAATATTGGGAAAACTATCAGCATACTTGATCATATCAACAATAAAACCAGCAGAAACCATATGATTATCTCAATAGATGCAGAAAAAGCTTTTGACAAAATACAATAACCATATCCATTAAAACACTAGAAAGCATAGGAATAAACAGAGCCCTCCTTAAAATGATAAATAGCATCTACCTAAAACCATCAGCAAACATTATATGTAATGGGAATAAGCTAGATCCATTACCAATGAGATCAGGATGGGGCGGGTGGGAGGGGATGTTGAAACAATTGTGTCCATTATCACCATTATTATTCAATTTGGTACTAGAAATGTTAGCTTTAGCCATAAGAGAAGAAAAACAAATTGAAGGAATTAAAATAGGCAAAAAAGAAACTAAGCTATCACTTTTTGCAGATGATATGATGATTTTCTTAGAGAATCCTAGAGAATCAAGTAAAAAACTACTTAAAATAATAAACAGCTTTAGCAAAGTTGCAGGATATAAGATAAACCCACATAAATCCTCAGCATCCCTATACATTACTAACAAAGCCCAATAGCAAGAGATAGATAGAGAAATTCCATTTAAAGTTACTCTAGACAGTATAAAACATTGGGGAGTCTACCTGCCAAGACCAACCCATGGCCTGCATGAACACAATTACTAAAAACTGTTCACACAAATAGTCAGATCTAAATAAATGGGGGAAAAAAACCAGTTGCTCATGGTTAGGTTGAGCTTATATAATAAAAATTACAATTTTACCTAAATTAATTTACTTATTCAGTGCCATACCAGTTGAACTACCAAAAATTATTTTACAGAGCTGGATAAAATAATAACTAAATTCATCTGGAAGAATAAAAGGTCCAGAAAATCAAGGGAATTGATAAAAAGAAATACTAGGGAAGGTGGCCTAGCCATACCAGATCTTAAACTGTACTATAAAGCAGCAGTACTCAAAACTACTTGATACTAGCTAAGAAACAGAATGGTGGATCAAAGGAACAGCTTAGGTACACAAGACAGAATAGTAAATGACTATAGCAATTTACTCTTTGATAAACTCAAAGAAGCTAGCTTCTGGGTTAAAATTCACTATTTCATAAGAACTGCTGGGAAAATTGGAAAATAGTGTGGCAGAAACTGTGCATAAACCAATATCTTATACCGTACACCAAAATAAAGTCAAAATGGGTTCACAATTTAGATATGAAGGCTGATATTATAAGCAATTTGGGAGATCAAGGAATAGTTTACCTGTCAGATTTATGGGAAAGATAAGAATTCATGAGCAAACAAGAGATGGAGAGCATTACAAAATGCAAAATGGATAATTCTGATTATGTTAAATTCAAAAGTTTTTTTGTATAAATAAAGGCAATGCAACAAAGATTACAAGGGACGTAGAAAATTGGGAAAAAAATCTTTACAACTAGTGTCTCTGATAAAGGCCTTATCTCTAAAATAATCAGGGAACTGAACCAAATTTATAGGAATACAAGTCATTTCCCAATTCAGAAATGGTCAAAGGATATGAACAGGCAGTTTTCAGAAGAAGAAATTAAAGATATCTATAGTCGTATGAAAAAATGCTCTAAACCACTATTGATTAGAGAAATGCAAATCAAAACAACTCTTAGGTGCTACATCTCTCCTATCAGATTGGCGAACATGATAAAATAGGAAAATGATAAATGCTGGAGAAGATGTGGAAAAATTGGGCCACTGTTACATTGTTGGTGGAGTTGTGAACTGATCCAGCCATGCTGGACAGCAATTTGGAACCATGCACAGAGGACTATAAAAATGTGCTTACCCTTTGACCCAGCAATACCACTTCTAGGGCTATACCCTAAAGAGGTCAGATAAGTGGAAAAGGGACATGTATGTACAAAAATATTTATAGCAGCTCTTTTCATGGTGGCAAAGAATTAGAAATAAAGGAGATTCCCATCAATTGGGGTATGGCTAAACAAATTGTGGTATATGAATGTAATGGAATACTATCGTGCTTTAAGAAATGAGGAGCAAGTGGACTTCATTACAACATGGAATGGCTTATATGAACTAATGCTGAGTGAGGGGAGAACCAGGAAATCAATATACATGATTACAGACACATGGTATCAGTAAGGACTAACTTTCATAGACTTGACTCCTCACATCAATGCAAGGTTCAAACACAACCCCAAAAGACTCATGATGGAAAAAGCTATGCACATCCAGAGAAAGAATTAGAGAGTCTGAATACAGATGGAGGCAAAGTATTTCCGGTATCTTTTTTTTTTCCTTCTTTTTTGGTTACATTTCTCTGTTCTCATGATTTATTCTATTGGTTATAATTCTTCTTTACAACTATACTATTATGTAAATAAGTTCAATGTGAAGGTAAACGTAGAGCCTAGATTGGATTACATGATGTCTTGGAGGGAGGAGGGAGGATAGGGAGGGAGAGAAATTTTGGAACCCAAAAACCTACAGAACTGAATGTTGTAAACTAAAAACAAAAATAATAAAAATTTAAAAAATAAAATAAAATACAAAAAAAAAATCCTATGTCCTTTGACTTCTAGAATATCATATTCTAAGCCCTCTGGTCCCTTAGCTGCTAAATCTTGTCTTATCCTGATTGTGTTTCCACAATACTTGACTTGTTTCTTTCTGGCCACTTGTAATATTTTCTCCTTGACCTGGGAACTCTGGAATTTAGCTAAAATATTTGTAGGAGTTTTCCTTCTGGGATCACTTTCAGCAGGTGATCAGTAGATTCTTTCTATTTCTTTTTTACCCTCTGGTTCTAGATTTCAGGGCAGTTTTCCTTGATAATTTCTTGAAAGATGATGTCTAGGCTCTTTTTTCAAACATGGTTTTCTGGTAGTCCAATAATTTTTAAATTGTCTCTCCTGGATGTATTTACCAGATCAGTGGTTTTTTCCAATGAGATATTTCATAGTGTCTTCTATTTTTTCATTCTTTTGGTTTTGTTTTATAATTCCTTGATTTCTCATAAAGTCATTAGCTTCCATTTGCTCCATTCTAATTTTTAAGGACTTATTTTCTTCAGCTAGCTTTTAGACCTCCTTTTCTCTTTGGCCAGTTCTGCTCTTCAAGGCATTCTTGTCCTCACTGGCTTTTTGGATTTCTTTTGCATTTGGGTTAGTCTATTTTTAAGGTTGTTATTTTCTTCACCATTTTTTGGGTCTCCTTTAGCAAGCTCTTGTCTTGTTTTTCATGATTTTCTTGAATCATTCTTATTTCTCTTCCTAGTCTTTCCTCCACTTCTCTTATTTGATTTTCAAACTCCTTTTTGAGCTCTTCCATGGCCTGAGACCATTTCATATTTTTCTTGGAAGCTTTGAATGCAGGAGCTTTGACCTTGTTGTCTTCCTCTGGCTGCATGCCTTGATCTTTGTCAGTAAGTATGTAAGAAAACATCTTTTTTCCAAGAAAGTAACCTTCTATAGACATTCTTTTTCCCCTCTTTGCTCATTTTCCCAGCCAATTATTTGACTTTTGAGCTCTTTGTTAAGTGGAGGGTGTACCGCCCCAAGTTTCAGGGGTTTTGTGCAGTTGTTTTCAGAGATATCTCTAGAGACCTGTAAATTCTCAGTTCCTTCAAAGTAGTATGATCAAAAGAAAGGTGCATACTCCTCTCCTGTTCTGTGTTCTAGTCCATGAACAAACACAACCCTAGAACTTCGAGAAGGGTTTCCTCTCCACAGCTGCCACAAGCTCCACCACAGCAGTGTTCCTCCTCACCCCAGGATTGCCACCCAGTACTGTGACCTAGATTAGCTGCTCAGTTCTCTCACCATTTGTAGGCCAAGAGTTCCAGCTCCAGAAGTAGCCAGCACTGTGGCAGTGGCTGCAGCTGCCCCGGGGCTGGGGGTGTGACTAGAACAAGCTCTTTTCTCACCCAGGTAAGAGAGGTTTCCCACTGACCTTTGAAGCTGTCTTTGTTATTTGTGGGTTGAGAAGTCTGGAAACTGCTACAATTGCCAGTGATTCAGTGCCCTGAGGCCTTCTCCGGTCCCATCTGTGCTGGCATGGCCCAGGCTGGGCTACACTCTGCTTTGAGTCTGGTACAATACACCCTTCCTGTTGGCCTTCCAGATTGTTTTAGGCTGGAAATCTGTTTCACTTTGCATTTTTTGACTTCTGCTGCTCTTGAATTTGTTTAAAGTCATTTTTACAGGTATTTCAAGGGGTTTAGGGGGAGGGTTCAATCAGGTCCCTGCTTCTACTCTGCCATCTTGTCTTCAGCCCCCAAGAAATATTTATTAATCACCTACTTGAGGCAATTAGTTATGCAGTGGATAGAGAGAGAGAGATACAGAGAGACAGACAGAGAGACAGAAAGAGAAACAGAGAGAGATAAATAAAGAGAGAGAGGGAGGGGGAGAGAGAGAGAAGAGAGAGAGAGAGAGAGAGAGAGAGAGAGAGAGAGAGACAGACAGACCTGGGCTTGAAGTCAGGAAGACCTGAGCACAAATCCAACCTCAGAAACTTCCTGAGCAAGTCACTTACCTTGTTTTTTTCCTCTTTCAGGTTCCTCAGCTATAAAATTAGGATAATAACACAATTTACCTTACAAAGTTGTTGAGAGTATCAGATGGAATAATATTTATAAAAAAATATGGCATAATATAAATGTTTATTCTCTTCTCCTTCACTTCACTATCATGTGTGCAGTATTGGAACCTATTTTAGCATATTCGAAAGTTCAGGATTGTTGAAATCCCCTTGCCCCTTTAAATGTTAAAACACAAGTTGGTGATAAAGTGGATAGAAAAGAGTACTTAGAATTGAGAAAATATGAGTATGAATTTCTGCCCGAGCTGTGAGATCATGGATATGTCAACTTCTATCTGCCTCAGTTTCCTCACCTGTAAAATAAGAATAATAATCACAGCTAATTCCTAGGATTATTGTGAGGCTAATAGAAGTTTAACATATGTATAGTGTTTTACAAAAGTGAAAGTGGTTTATAAATTGTAATTATTATCAGTTATTAATTTTTAGTTTGTTTTTCAGAGCTTCTTTCTAGAGTGCATTACAGTGTGTTGCCTTGCTAAGTATTATGCTGAACATGATTTCACCTTTTTTTTTAAGACCCAGGGTAATCATTATGAATGTTAACTGCTGTCATCTATTTTAAAAGATGTCTTTTTGTGGTTTTTGAGCACACAAGGATGATTGTCTCTGCACTAAATATCCAGAACTGCTGTATTTTCTAGATAGTGTCTCATGTTCCTTCTTACTCTCAGATAGCACTTTTTTTTGTTTGTAATTTGTCTTTCTTTTTTTTTATTAACATCTTTAGTTTTCAGCATTAATTTTCACATG
>JAQQSZ010018765.1:0-10510 GCA_028646595.1 Phalanger gymnotis | reverse complement strand
TACTTTCTTCCTTGGTCCTAATATTTTCTCAATTTGGGGGGAAAATGTTTCATAAATGTAGTGTTGGAGGAGGAATTGGGAAGAATTTGATTTATATCCTAATTCTAAAGCTTAACCTCAAAAAAATACTTAAAGCATCTCTGTGCATCAGTTTTGCTCACGAATAATATGGTAACAATAACATCTACAATGCATATACTGCAGGGGCAGCTAGGTGGCACAGAGGGTAGAGTGCAAGGTCTGGAGTCTGGAAGATTCTTTCTAAATTCAAATCTAGCCTCAGACATTTACTAGCTGTGTGACCCTGGACAAGTCACTTTACCCTATTTGCCTCAGTTTCCCCATCTGTAAAACGAGCTGGGGAAGGCTTCCGAATGCTTTGGAAACTTTAAATTAGTTTGTAATTTTTCATTATCGCTATGATGGAGACCAGTTTACTGATGTTCAAGTTACATGCATGCTTGTTACTTTGGCATTTCAAAGAATACACAGTTCTTTCCTAGCAAGTACACTACATATGGGGGGAAAACCCATCATTTCCCCAAGTCTTTCAAAAGTATGTTAAAGAACTTGTCCAAAAACGTTCTTATAAAGACTAAAATTCAAATATATAAGTTAAGGAAAAGGTGCCGACGCAGCTCTGGGCTTTGAATCAGTGGCCCTAGGAAAGCAGATGTGTCAAAGCTGATATTGAAACTACTAAAATAATTCCTTTGGCTTAGCTGGACTTTGTTTGTGAGCAGACTTCCTTCAAAATTTAACTGAAAGGCTTAATGAACGTTAGAAGTCAGGTGATTGTATTAGACGAAGAAAAGAAGTAGAAGAGCAAATATAAGCTCTTAAATCAACAATAGGGCTATATGCATATTGCTCCCTTAAGCACCTTGATATATTTTTAAAAAATTATATATACACATATGTATATATAATTTTATTTTCCCCAATTTCATATTTTTTTAAGTTTTGAGTTCCAAATTCTATCTCTCTCTCCCCTCACCCTTCTCTGAGATGATAAGCAATCAAATATATTATATGCATGTCTAATCATGTAAAACATTTCCATATTAGTCACTTTGTATAAGAAGATTTGAATTAAAAAAATAATGAAAGAAAAAGAGAAAAATAAAATGCTTTAGGCTGTGTTCAGAAAATAACAGTTTTCTCTGGGAGTGGAGAGTATGCTTCATCATTAGTCCTTTGGGATTGTCTTGGATCATTATATTGATGAGAGTAGCTAAGTCATTCATGATTCTTCATCATACAGTACTGCTGTTACTGTGTACAACATTCTCCTGGTTCTGCTCAGTTCATTTTGCATCAGTTCATGTAAGTCTTTCCAGGTTTCTTTTTCCCCTGAAATCATCCTGCTTATCACAATGATATTTTATCACAATGACATACCACAGCTTGTTTAGCCATTTCCCAATTGCTAGGTATCTCATCAATTTCCAATTCTTAGCAACCACAAAAAGAGCTGCTTTGAATATGTTTATATAAATAGGTCCCCCCCCCTTTTAAACTATCTTTGTAATATAGACCAGCAGTGGTATTGCTGGATCAAAAGGTAAGCACTGTCTTACAGCTTTTTGGGCATAGTTCCAAATTGCTCTCCAGAACATTTTGATCAGTTTACAATGCCAACAATAGTGCATTAGTATCCCAGTTTTCCCACATCCCTTCCAACATTTATAATTTTCTGTTTTTTGTCATAGTAACCAATCTATATGAGGTGGTACCTCAGAATTTTTTAAATTAGAATTTCTCTAATCAATAGTGATTTAGAGAACATTTTCATATGATTGTAGATAACTTTGATTTCTTTGTTTGAAAACTGCCCGTTCATACCTGTTGACCATTTATCAATTGGGGGATGACTTGTATTTTTATAAATTTGACTCAGTTCTCTACATATTTGAGAAATGAATCCTTTGAGATACTTGTTGCAATTTTTCCAGGTTTCTGCTTTCCTATTAATTTTGGTTGCATTGGTATTGTTTGTGCAATTTTAAAAAAAAAATTAATATGATCAAAACTGTCTTTTTTTACATTTTGTAATGCTATGTTTTCTTTTGTGCTAAATTCTTCCCTTATTCATAGATCTGACAAATAAATTATTCCATGCTCTTCTAATTTGCTAATGGTATCACTCTTTATGTGTAAATCATCTTGGTATATACAGTGTGAGATGTAGGTCTATACCTAGTTTTCCCAGCAGTTTTTGTGAAATAGTGAATTTTTGTTCCAAAAGCTAGAATCTTTGGGTGTTTCATATACTAGATTACTATGGTAATTTACTATAATGTAATGTGTACCAAATCTATTCCACTGACCCATCAGTCTATTTCTTAGTCAGTACCAGATTGGCCTGATAAGTTCCACTTTATAATACAATTTGAGATCTAGTACAACTAGATTAACTTCTTTCACATATTTTTTCATTGATTCCCTTGATATCCTTGAATTTCGTTCCTCCAGATGAATCTGTTATTATTTTTTCTAGCTCTATAAAATATTTATTGGTAGTTTTATCAATATAGCACTAAATAGATTAATTTAGGTAGAAATGTCATTTTTATTATATTAGCTCAGCCTAAGCATGACCAATTTATATTTTTTCCAATTGTTTAGATCTGATTTTATTTGTGTGAAATGCGTTTCGTAATTGTGTTCATATAGTTTCTGGGTTTGTCTTAGTAGGTACAAGTCCAAGTATATTATATTTTCTATAGTTACTTTACATGGAATTTCTCTTTCTATCTCTTGCTGCTGAACTTTGTTTGTAATATATAGAAATGGTAATTATTTATATGGGTTTATTTTGCATTTTGTAACTTTGCTAAAGTTGTTAATTATTTCTACTAGTTTTTAGTTGATTCTCTAGGATTCTGCAAGTATAACATCATATAATCTGTAAAGAATGAGTTTTTTTCATTATTGTCTATTCTAATTCCTTCAATTTGCTTTTCTTCCCTTACTGCTATAGGTAACATTTATAGTACAATATTGAATAATAAAGGTGATATTACTTTTTTGAAAACCATATCTAGGTTAATAAACCATGCAGTCTATCATTCATTTATCAATGTGACCTTAAACATGTAATTGGACTTCACTGGAACTCAGTTTCTTTCTCTGTATAATAAGAATGCTAGATTAAATATTTTTTAAAATTTCTAATATTTTATGATTCTATAATTCTACTTCATGATAGAGTCAAAAGTACAGAACATAACTGAATTCAGTCCTAGACACATTTTAGGCAAGATGTTGACTTGTTGCAGAGGTCCTGAAGAAGGCAACCAGGATAATAAAGAAGGGACTGAAGTCTATGCTCTTTGAGTCTCAGTTGAAAGAACAACAGAATTTTAACTCGAAGAAATGAAGACAGAGGAGGCAGCAGTATAGCTATCTTCATGTAAGAGAAAGGCTTGCAGAAAGCAGATTAGACTTGTTCCTCTAGAGCACCTAGGACAGAACTAGGAACAATGAATGGATGGATGTCATAAGTGTAGATTTCTGTTAAAAATAAGGAACATTTTCCTAAAAAGTAGAAATGTATAAAAGATTTGCTAAGATTTACTAAGCATATTTAAGTCAAGATTGGTTGATACTCAGAGGAGACATTATAGAAAGGATACTTACAGAAGTACAGATTGAACTGGAAAATCTCTTAGGCATCTTCTAACTCTGATATCTTATAATTCTGTGATTATAGATTAATCCTGGGGTGTTTTTGTCACATATTAATATGTCTTTAACTAAGATTAAGACTTGCCAATTTGCAAGAACTTCAGGACAAATAAAAGTCTTAAATTCAAAAAAGTTTATGTTCTTTTTTTTCAGGCCCTCTAAAAGAAGTAGTGATTTATGTAAATCAGATAATTAACTGGCATCTCAACCACCAACCCAAAGACTTGCAGGGGAATAATAAAGATAATGTGATTAAAAATTCTTATGGCCAAATATTGGATTTATTACAAAAAGAATTTCATTTCCTGTTTTATTATGTATATTAGAAAATTATTAAGCCTCTGAAACTACTCTAGTGCAGTGAGGCAGAGTAGATGATAGACTGCTGGAGGTGCAATCATGAAGACCAAAATTCAAATTCAGTTTTAGATATTCATTAGTTAGGTGACCCTGAGTAAATAAGTTAACTTAGCTTTAGTTTCCTCAAATGTAAAATGAGAATAGTAATAACACTTCCCCCACCCCCACCCCTGGGAGTTTTATGAGGAACAAATGATATCACATATGTATATACATACATACATACATACATACATATATATACATATATATATGTATATATATATATATATATATATATTTCTGAAAAGCTCCCAAATGCCATAAATATAATGTGGTAGTGGTGGTTGTTCTTCTACTTCATGCTGTTGTACTTCTCTGTAATCTAAATTAAGCCCCTTCAGAGTGTTTCTCCAAATACCACTGTAGACTTTCAAATATGGGACTCATTTCAATTTTGTGAAACTAATTCATTTTCACAATATTAGAAGAGGGGTAAGAAGCTTATTAATCACTCTGTTTTTATTACTTTTTATTATTAATCACTTTGTTTTTATGAATATCACCAAATATGTGTGCCTGGGAGCAGCATATAGGTAAAAGAATTGGTTTTAGTGAATTCCTAATTCCATTAAATTAAATTAAATATTACATCCCCAAAGAATTACTTTAAAAAGATGTCTTTCACTCAGTATTCCATTGGCCAATAAATATAATTACTAAGTACATACTATGTTTCAAGTACTATGTTAAGTGCTCAGGTTACAAAAAAAGGCAAAAGATGATCCCTCCTCTCAAGGAGCTCACAGTCTAATAGAGACAACATGCAAACAACTATTTGCAAATAAGATACATAGAGAATGAGATAGAAATAGTAAACAGAGGGAAGGCATTAGAAGTAAGGGAGATCAGGAAAGATTCCCTAATAGAAGATGGGATTTTAGCTGGGAATAAGCCAGGAAAACCAGGAAGTAAAGATCAACATTTATGTTCATGGGGGACAGCCATGGGGGACAGCAAGGAGAAGTGCCCAGAATTAGGAAATAGTGATTTTTTTTAGATGAACAACAAGTAGGCCAGTATCACTGTATCATAGAGTACATATGTTGAGGTGAGAAGGGAACAAGAGAAGTTTCTTCCTCCCTCCCTCCCTCCCTTCCTTCGTTCCTTCCTACATTCCTTCGTTCCTTCCTTCGTTCTTTTCCTTCCTTCCTTCCTTCCTTCCTTCCTTCCTTCCTTCCTTCCTTCCTTCCTTCCTTCCTTCCTTTCTTCCTTCACTCCTTCTTTCCTTCCTTTTGGGTGTGCAAAGAGTTTATACAACAAGAAAGCAGCCAGGAGGGAAGACTGAATGGCACTTGACCCTCACTCTTAATATAACCAGCTAAAGGAGAGAATATACATACACACAGTTGGGTTTAGAAATAAAACTTATAGAATAGAAAAATAGGAAGAAAGCAGGTTAAGGGAAAAAATGGTGAGAATATAGGGAGAGTAGACCAAAGAAAGAATTAATCAGATGAAAAAATTTACTATATTGCCAGTGTTAAAAATTTTATGTAAAATGTTTTTAAGGATGCACAAAGTAATTTACATTTATATTTAGTGGTTTTTTCTTTATCCTACATTGCAAAATTTTAATGATTTTTTCTTCTTCTTAATAATTTGGATTGACAAACTTTCAAGCAATAGCTCACACAGAAAACTGTCTCTTTATATATTCAGTTAGATCTATTTAAACATTTTCTCCCAGATTCTATGCTTTAACTAAAATGTCAAACATTACATGTTTTATCAAGTTCTCACTAATAATGATGAATAACATTAATGACATTATAATTGGCTTATGGGAGTGAGTTTCTATTTGATGTTATATTTTAAGATGTTGTCCACAGGACTAAAAAGATTACAAGATTTATAAACAGACCTTGCCAATTGAATGCTAGGTAACTCCTTTCTTCATCTAGATATGCATAGTTAAATCTATAACAATATCATGGTAACTTTTCTTCTCACTTTCTCTAGTCCACCCATGCCCCAGCAAACAAAACTCATTAATACAATTATGTTATTGCTAGAAATATTTTTTTTTCATTTGAAGCACTAACATTTCACACAATATATGATTTTTAGCCAAGTCTAAAGGGATATGAAATGTCCACTTGGTAGCATTATTATAATATTCCTGAATAGATTGTCTACTTGGAATGCATTTTTGTACCCTTTATACCATTAGGTATATGATCAGAATGGGAAACTGAGACCGAGAGAAGTTAAGTGCCTTGGTCTAAGTCATATAGATAACAAGTGGCAAATTCAAGATTTAAACCCTGTTCCTTTCATTCTAAAGCCATTGCTCCTTCTACTGTCCCTACTTCCTACTGTATTCAAGCTGTGAAATCAAATCCCCTTTCCCTATTACAGTAAACACTTTGTAAATCTTTTGCCACAACTGTCAGTCTGTTCAAGGGCAGTGATTTTTTTTTTACATACCTAGTATTACACTTACTTAGTGCCTATATACAATTTTATCAACAGAAGCCAAAAATAAACATATATCTTCAAAGACTTCGTCTAACAGTATAATATGGAGAATGCTTTGTTATTGGGGACAAATAAGAAAGAAGAGAGGGTAAAGACAATTAGGGCTACTGGCTTTGATATGCTTTTGCAGTACGAGGCTTTCAGAAACATCAGAATGGAGTGCAATAACATGTCACCTTGTTAGACATGGCATTTCAGTGGGTTAGTCAGTACTATAGATCATCCAATCAGATGGGACAGCTACTGCCTTTCCCTTTCAGTATTCTCTTTTCCTGGCTACACATTCCATTTTTTTAAAAATTTTAATAACTTCAGGTTAAATGAGCATCTAAGAAATATATCACATTAGGAGAAATGAAATATTATCAAAATAATTCATGCTTGTAAACCTTGAAACTCTCTGTAAAAGAAAGCTATTATTGCTGCTGCTGCTGCTACTACTACTATCAGTATCGCTACTACTACTACTACTACTAGTACTACTAATACAACTACTACTACTCCTACTCCTACCACCATTAATACTACTAAAGTATGAATAACTACTAAACTCCTTAGAGGACCGTGCATTCCTAAAATGCCTAGAATGCCTTTTATCCCCGATAAATTTATAATTGGTGGATTTTCAGATGGGGTAGCTAGGCAGCACAGTGGATAGGGTTCCAGGCCTGGAGTCAAGAAGACTCACTTTCTTAAGTTCAAATCTGGCCTCAGACACTTACCAGCCCTCTGAACCTGGGGAAATCACACAACCCTGTTTGCCTCAGTTTCCTTATCTATAAAATGAACCAGAGAAAGAAATGGCAAAACACTGTAGTATCTTTGCCAAGAAAACCCCAAATAGCGTCATGAAGAATCAGGCAGGACTGCAATGACTGAACAACAAGTAGATTTTCAGATAGTATAATAAATTCATGTGAAACATTTCAGGCAGAGTAGAGGAAACCTTTTCTTGTAGAGATAGACTGACACTACAGGCAGAATGGCTATCCTTTAGTGCCCTTCTTCCAGGGTCATCTCTGCTAAAATGTGTCATGTCTCTCACAGTTTCTTTCCTTGTTCCACTCGTGAATCCAAGGCTTTTCAAGACTGATTTCTCAATATACTAAGCAGAGCTTAACTCACTAAAGTGCCATACAATTCTCATTGTCTGGAAATGGAGTACTGGGAGTTTGAGTACTTGGGGAATGGTATGTTAGGAAGGATCATGGTTTCAGTATAGTAGAAGCTATGGCTTTGACAGCTGGGGAGATCAGAGTCTTAGCTGGTATGGTTAGAGACAGTAGTGGTCACTCATGCACATTATTATAATTTTGGAGAAAATAAACATTTATCATAGATAGTATTTATATAATAACCAGCATATACTATATATATATATATACATATATATATATATATATTGCTTTAATGTACTCAAAGTACTTTACAAATGTTATTTCATTTTATTCTCAAAGTAATCCTGGGATATGGGTGTTATTGTTATCCTCATTTTATGTATAAAGAATCTGCAGACAGAAGTTATGTGACTTGCATAGTACACAACTAGTAAGTGTCTGAGGATAGATTTAAACTTAGGGCTCCCTGCCTTTAGGTTGAATGTTTTATCTACTGCTCCCATCTAGCTGTCTATAATTTTGAATAAGTTGAGAAGGGCCCAAGAAGGAACAGAAACCCCAGAGCAGTGCCTTTCTTTGGAGGAAATACAATGAAGTGTTTTTTGTTTTATATATATGTGGGCCCAGAAAGTTTGCTTTATCTAAGTCAGCAGGAGAGAGCTTGGGCAGGGACCTTTCTTCCAGATGACTGGATATGGCTGGGCTAGAAAGAAAGTAGGAAAACTAATAAAGAGGGAAGAGGAGTAAAGTCTTAAACATATGCTCTTGGTCATGGGTCAGAATGAGGCCTAAATACTCTTGGCTATTACAAAGGTAGAAGAGAAGCACCCAACTCTCTAATTGTACAGCCTGGCAGTGGTTTACCATCGGAGGCTGTGTCGGTTGCTACCACACAGATTCTCACTGCCTCTTGGCATTTGCAGTCTTTTCTGCCCAAGGTGGGAGAGGGGTCTTAGTGCTCATTCTAACAAAACAAATGGGTTAAAGTAAAAGCTATAATCCAAAGTTGAAAGAGACCTCTGGGCTCCTGGCCGGTAAGAGAAATGTGGAAAGCATAGGATCCTATAAGAAGAAGTACTTCTTAATGGTTACTGGCCCCCAACTCAGCTTCCATGGTCTGAAAGTAACACAAAGAATAGGCTCAGTGGGCTTGGGGCCTAAGAATAATTTAATCAGACCAGGTAGCTGTTCTCTTTCCTTCCTGTGGTGAATTACAGCCAGGTTGTAAAGATCAGTTGCAACTCCCCAGAACACTCAAGAGGGTGTCTGAGACTGCTCCATGCCACTCAGGTTGTGAGTCTGGTCCATGGTGCTGACCTCATGGATGTTTAGCACAGGTACTTCAGTTGCTGGGTTCCCTTGGAGATGAACTCCACCTTCTATTCAAACTCTCTTACAGATCTGAGGTGAGATAATAATGACCACTGATTTCTGAAGGTTACCTTCAGCTTGGAGTGCCTTAAAGGAAGAGGGTCTCTTCTGTTCCATTTTAAGATCTTTCTCAGACAAAGACCCTTAGGGGGCAAGGTGGTAGCCCCATGGCCTAGCCATCAAGGCTCTACCCCCTCTACCTGCAGCGGAGTTCACTTGGGCCCATAGCCTGGCATGGGGGCCATTGATTTACCACATCCAACAAAAAGGCTGCTTCCTTGAGAGGACTTCTGCAAGCCATAGCCCCACCCAAAGGTTTTTTGGCTAAATGGTTGGCCATAGGCAGCCCTTGCTGCTGAAATCAATCAGGTCTTCCAACGATTCTCTGGGGGAGCCATCTTCAAAGTTGATGCCTATGGCTTCTAGGTGCAGGTATCTACACAAACACAGACAGTTCCACAGTGTGGTCATGATGCTGGCCAGTGGCCTTCTGGGCCAAGGGTCAAGCCTTAGGCTTTCATTTTCCTCTTTCTCAACTTGTCCTTTCTTCCAGTCTCTGGCCACTCCTAGTCTTTCTCAGGTTAAAGTCATCCCTATCTATCACAATAGCTTCCCACACCAAATTCTAGACCTCATGCTCAGTCCTAGAATACCCTTCTCATTTTAAAACCCATTGTGTTTAGAAAACATATGGTATTTACATAGGAATAGTAATTTTAATTAATGCATTATTTTTCTCCTTGGCTAAATGTTACTTATTTTCATTTTCTTGAACAGGCAGTGCATATCAACAATATTTGGAGGCAGATGTGAATAAGAAGAGAAAGATTTATAATAAATTAATAATAGGTGTATAATTGGGAAATTTTCTAGTGTTTGCTATAAACTACAGCTTCATACAAACATATATTTTCTTTTTTTCCCTATTTTAAAATATATTTTATTTCTGTTGTTGGATATTTCCCAATTACATGTAAAAAAGTTTTTAACATTCATTTTTTAGAAATTTGAGTTCCAAAATCTTTCCCCCTCTAGCCCACTCTGCCACCCACTGAGAAGGCAAACAATATGATACCAATTATATGTATGAAGTCATGAAAAACACATTACCATAATAGACATATTGCAAAAGAAAATAGACAAAATAAAATAAGAAAAACAAAAGAAAGTTCAAAAAGTATGTTTCACACTGCACTTAGAAGTCTCCCTCATGATATTCCTCTTTCTATCTCTTCCTGCTATGTTTTATTGGTAATATAATAGAAAGGTTGATGATTTATGAGGTTTTATTTTATATCCCACAGCTTTACTAAAGTTGTTTATTGTTTCAACTAAGTTTTTTTTTAGTTAATTCTCTAGGGTTCTCTAAATATGCTAACGTATCATTTGCAAAGAAAGATAGCTTTATTTCTTCATTGACTATTTTTATTCCTCTTATTTCTTTCCATTGT
>JAQQSZ010018764.1:0-10510 GCA_028646595.1 Phalanger gymnotis | reverse complement strand
GGTTTTAGATTTGGAAAAAAAGTATGACAAAGCATTGTATTGTCACCTTATTTATTTGATTTACGTGCAGAGTACATTGTGTTAAACAAGCCAGGTAGAGTAATCAAAAGCTGGAATCAAAGTTGCCAGGAAAAATATCAACAATCTCAGATATTCAGATGAGACCACTCTGATGGCAGAAAGTGAAGAAGTACCTCAAAGGCTATTGATAAGATTGGAGAGAAGTGTATAAAAGGTGGCTTGAAGCTTAAACTCAAAAGAATTAAGATCTTGGTAAATGGTCCCCTCACCTCCTGGCAAATACAGGGAGAAGAAACAGAAGGAGTCTCAGATTTTATATTCTTGGACTCAAAGATAACTTCAGACAGTGACCACAACTATGAAATTAAAAACAAACAGATAAACCAAACCAAAACAAAACAAAAACCAAAAAAAAATGCTTTCTCCTCACAAGGAAAGCTACGGCAAATCTGGACAGCATAGTAAAAATCAGAGACATCATCTTGTCAACAGTGGTCAAATAGTTAAAGCTATGATTTTTTTTTTTCCTAGTGACAAAGTATAGTTTTGGAAATTGAACTGTAAGGAAAACTAAACACCACAGTATTAACACATTTGAATTGTGACCCTGGAGAAGACTTTTGAGAGTCCTTTGGACTCAAGGAGATCAAAACAGTCACTATTTTAAGAAACTTAATTCAGGGTGTTTATTGGAAGGTTAAATTCTGAAGCTAAAGGACCCTGACATTCAGCAAGATTGAAGGCAAAAGAAGGAGAAAGGAGATGGATAGATAGTCTAATGGAAGCAATGACCAAGAGCTTTGAAAGACTTCAAGAGACAGGGAAGGATAGAAAGACCTTGTGTACTATGGTCCATGGGGTCACAAAGAGTCAGACATGAGTGAGCAACTCAAAAACAATAAAACTTCCTGATTCCAGGTACAGCTTCTCTATCTATCACACCGAGTACAGCTACTTACAATTGTCATTATCAATGATATGCTTATAAAATAATTTTCTAATTAATTCTATCATAATCCAAAAGACAATATTTTTAGTCTCATAGAAAATTATTTCTATAGCAATACCAAACTGAGCTAATGATATTGAACAATACAACTGGTGAAAAAATGAAAAGTTAACAACTGATAAAGTATAGGTTTATAAAGTAAAAATCTGCTCATCTTTGATAACATAACATAATTGCTAAGCAGAAAATTTGCATGTGTAATTTCAAAATCAGACCAGAAAATGATATATTTTTGCTTGGAAATGTACTTAGTCTTGATTTACAACACTCAGTTCCACATAATTTTGAGTTCCAGATTTTCTTCCCTCTCTCTCCCTCCCTCCCTCCCCAAGACGGCATGGAATTCGATATATCTTCTACATATAACTTTGTGTTGAACTTATTTACACAATAGTCAAGTTGTAAAGAAGAATTATGTAGGTCTGATATTATTACTACTGTGACAGCTACTACTGTGACAGCTACTACTATCAACAATTGACAAATGCAAATACTTTAACCTTCTATATCTTTTTAGATGTCAATTAATGTCATAGAACTTACTTAAAGGAGTAACTACCACACAGGTGAAAAAGAGAAAGGCTTAAAAATTTAAACATATGTGAAAATATAAATCTTCCACAAGGTAAATATGGATCATTTGTCAACATATATCAACTTATCATCTAAGTGTAAAGTACTTATTATTAATTTCAATGCTTCCCCTGACCGAGGAATATATCAACATTTATATTTTTATGAACTTTAGGTAAAAATAGTTCAATTGTTATCTGTACAAGTCAATTTGAAGTTTTTATTTGGATTAATCAACCAATCAAAAATTATTTGTTGTATCTTATATACTAGGCTCTGTGGTAGTAGCTGCAGAGACAAAGCCAAAAATGAATTTTTACCTCTCCTCAAGTAACCTATTTTTCATTAAGTTAGGTGCATATAAACATATATATATATGTGAAAATATGTGCAATATTGAATGAATTAACACATATACAAGTTGTCTTTCTCAATTCAATATCCATGTATTTATAAGTACATACATATAAACATAGGTATGTTGTCTTCCCTAATGGTATATATGCATATAAATATGTATACGTGTAGATGGATAGATTGATTAAACATGCATACAAACATAAAATATAAGCAATAATATAAATAAAATTTAATTTTCATGGGGAGCCACTGGCATTACACATAAAGAACAGTAAAAGCTTCATGTAGGAAGTAGCTGGATGAATTTTGAGGGAAGCTAAGCATTCGAAGAAACAGAGGCAAGAAGGAAGTACAATCCAGATATGGGAAATAATCTTTGCAAAGGGGGAAAAAGGACTATAATGGTAATTGTTTTAAATTCCAAAGAAAGGGATTTATATTTATTCCTATTGAGCGTAAAGTAAATTCACTGTTTCATCCAATGTTTAAAGCTACATCACATCTTTTCCTAAGCCATTTTAAACACTGTGTCAAACTAAATCCAGTCTTTTGAGTCTGTAACATTTTATTGTGTGTCAGACTAATTTGTAATTAATCCTATACATTAGTTCATGTCTTTTATCAAGAATTTATATTATGAATAATTTTTTTTGTTTACAGGTATTTCTTTCCATTTTCACTACTCCAGCATTTAGAAATTAATAATTTCCTTCTTTCATTAGTCTTTCACTGTGGCATTCTTTTAAAAAAGCCTTTAAATTGAATCTACATTCAACAAATGCCTATTTAATGATATTAATGTTTTGTTTACAGATTTGTTATTTGAACCTGTCAACTGATATTTATTTACATTTACCTTGCAAAACATTATAAAAAATTGAGACCATCTTATTTTAATTATATGTTTCTGTCTTTTGCATCCCTGTCATCTATGTATCTATCTATATATGTATCTATCTATCTATGTAGCTCTATCTGTCTACATGTGTGCATGCATACATATGCATACAGATATGTATATGTATACGCATACATATTTGTGTATGTATATAATGTATATACACAATACATATATATGTCTATCTGTACATATATAAACACATGTATACATATACACATATATATATACACATATATCCATCTATTACTTTAATGAGTAACTATAATACAACTTGAAGATCATTACATGTGAGAAAGACTTTAAACATCTTTTGGTCTGATGTCCATATTTTATAGCTGAGGTTAGTCAATCAAAATTGGTGAAGTAACTTGCCAAAGGTCATATGGTGAATAAATGGTAGTGCTGTGGTCAACCTCAGGGCAATTAATTTATAGTCTTTCATACTTTTCACTCTACCACACAACATCTTACACATAAGGCTGATTTTGGTTGAAACGATGCTCATTAGATATGCACAGACAATCAGTGAATTAGCATTTTTTACATGTCCTCTGCATATCAAGAATTACGCCAATTGTCCACAAATGAAATGAACAACTTTTGTCCTCAAAGAGTCTACGTTCTCCAGGGGTATATAAGTACTTAATACTTTATGGAGGGAAACACACACACACACACACACACACACACACACACACACACACACACACACAACTATGTGATGACTTTGAAGGAGTAGCTCACATGAGCATGATTCGGAGAGAAATAATTTGGCAAGATATGGGAGGAAATTGAAAAAAAATTACCAGGTTCGGTCACTGGTCTAGATTTTGCTTCTGAGTTATAAGAGAAGAGAGATTAAGGACAATGTTTTGGAAGAGATTTGTAATTAATGAGCTCTAAAAGACTACGGAGTGAAATATGAGGCAGATTCAGGGAGGAAAATGACAAAGTAATTCGTAATAGATAGCAAGCTAAAGTAAATAAAAAAATAAAAAGATTAGTGGGTTAAGTAAATTGAAGGATTGGATTAATCAATGGGCAAATTGGCTGCAAGAAGATTTATTTATTTTTATGTATTTTTTAATTTATGGAATAAAACAAACGTTTCCTTAACATAATACAATAAAAAGATGACAAATCAAAACTGCAATTCTGCTATTCACAACTTGCAAATATATAGCATCACATAAATGTATTTCTTTTCTTTTTTTTTCTTTCCTCCCCCCACCCTAGAGGTGGCTACCATTACACACACACACACACACACACATATGATTATTGTATATACTTCTATTTACCAGTTTTTTCTCTTGATGCTGATATAGTCTTTCTTAATTTGTGCTTTATAGTCAATGTGGGTATTTATAGTAGGCAACATGGCTTATTCACTCAAAATCATTTTTAAAACAATAATTCTGTTACTGTATACAATGTTCTTATTGTTCTGCTCATTTCACTTATTGTTATTTCATGCAAGTCTTTCCATATTTTTTTTTCTAAATTCATTGAACTCATCATTTCTTATAGCACAGTAATATTCCATCACAATTTTATGCTACAACTTGTTTAGCTGTTCCCCAATTGATGGGCATCCTTTCAATGTCCAGTTCTTTGTCATCACAAAGAGAGCTGTTATTACCCTACAGGAAAATAGAAAGGAAGGGGATAAGAAAAGAGACATAGGAGGGTGATAGAAGGGAGGGCAGATTGAGGGAAGAGATAATTAGAATGCATGCCATCTTGGGGTGGGAGGAGGGGAGAGATGGGGAGAAAATTTGAAATTCAAAATCTTGTGGAAGTCAATGTTGAGAACTAAATTAAATTCATAAGAAAAAAGAGAGCTATTGTAAACATTTTAGAACTTATACTTTCTTTTCCTTTTTCCCTAATAATCTTTGGAAACAGACCAAGTAGTGGTATTGCTGGGTTAAAAGGTATAGATAGTTGATTTAACTTTTAAAAATTAATAATTAGGTATAAATATTTTAACCAGTTATTGAACCCTAGAAGAGCTATAAACATTGATCAAGTTTCTGAGTGAGATAGTTAAAATTATACTTCAGGAAAATCACTGTGACAACTGTGAATAGAGCAGTTAAAAAAAAGTTTAAGAAACTAAAATCAGAAACAATAGAATTATGTAGAGATGAATTTTATGTATTTGGAGCAAGAGGCAATGACTGTCTATTTCAACTACCTTTACTCTTTCCCATGGCTTCTTTTTTCAATCTAAATTAAGAGAATAATGTGATTAGGGATGATTTCATTTTTTCAGTTACCTCTGAGATCCTGAAGGATTTTTTTGGACAGAATGCCTAAAGAGATCGTGTAGATGTAGAGTTAAAAAGACTTAACAAAAGTGAATAAAAGACTTTTCTAATCCTAAGTTGAATGGTTGTCTGAAACTATTGAATCGGCAGGAGGAGAGAGACAGCAAAAAGCACAGACAAAATTGTAACCTGGATCATTAAGTTAGGCATCTTTTGGCTTCCTGCATATGATAGCAATAAAACTAGACCAAAGAGCTGTATTTCTTCCGGCCAGGGAGAGAATTTTCTAGTTACTGAACTTTAGTTAATAGAATTAGTAGATAACATTATAAAGGCTAAATAGTTTAAATCCAAATGATGATTGATACTAAGCAGAGAGTAGATACCCAGCAATAACAGTATCATCAGAGATGTCAGGAGAAATGAAGAAACATAAGGCAGAGATGTCATAGCCAGAGGAGGTACAGCCAAGAAGAGAGTACCACTATGTCCTCAGTAGATAAGAGAGGCAGAGAGATATAATCTGAATAGGTTTGCACACTGAAGCTCCCATATATGTCTCTATATATTTAAACTCCTTATGGGTGAGTTCCTTTTGTATGTCCCTTAATAAATGTTTCTGGGCTTCACACGTCTCTTCTGTATGTATGCGTCCCTGTATACTTCTTTGTCATAACAACTGTTTTGTTTTTGGGTATATGTCTATGTATCCATGTGTAATAGTAATTAAGATGGGATTTTATGCTTTGGACATTTAATGATTTTGGCCTTTGTTTCAATGGGGCAGATAAAGTGGGATGTTTTTGTATTTCTCATCACTGAGACAATTGGGAGCCATTGATTTGTATCTTATGTGATATTGGGGGTGGGGAACTTCTCCATGCCCAGCCTGGGTGAGGTCAGGGCCCTCCAGGGCCTTGAATGGGATATATAAGTAAAGTGGTTAGCATTCTCACTTGGAGCTCTGAGCCACAGCAGGAGTGGCATGTGACTCTGGGCCAGCCATTCTAAAGCGCTTCCTGGCTGTACACCCAGATGTTGATAACTATGAATTGTATTTGGTCTGTAATTCGGGGTGCTGGCTTTTTCCCCTGAACTAGGTGTATGTTATTTGTATGTTGGATTAAAGTAAGATTGTTAACCCCTTAATGTTGCTTTCCTTAAGTAAAGTAGATCAAAAGGACCTGTGTTGGCAGCTTTCTGGGTGCTGGTTGTTGGTGGATCTTACACCTCCACGGAAGCTGCTACCCGCATTGTTGATACAGCATGTGTGTGTGCACGTGTGTGTATATGTGCAATTCACCTACTAGTACATTAATAATATAATAATCTGTGAGAGATTTTATCCCAAATAATTATGAGATGATCTTTTCCTATCTCTTTTTTTTTGCCTTGCTGTTTGATTAAAAGTCTTTTGCTTGAACTTATGGGTACTCCTGCTGTTTGTTTAAAAAAAAGGACTCTTATGGGAATTTGTGAAGTAATTATTTTAGTGTGTACTGAAACACAAAATGTTTTTAACTCAGGATAGATTTTCTGGGGGTTAGGTGTAAAGAGGTCCTGGGTATTATATGTATATATCCTAAGGAAAAGGAGGATGAATTAGTGCAAAAGGAATGATCGATTGAAGACATTAGGATGAAAAGGGTAATTAAGGAAGAGAGATACTGGAGGGTGTAGAAGGGGATAATATCAAGATTATAAGCATGGGTCTTGATTTTAGAAAAGAAGGACATTTCTTCTGAGGAAAGAGAAGGAAAGGAAAAAAAAATACATGAGCCATGTTTTGTAGTGGACATGAAGAAAGGATTTCTGTTTAAGATATTTTTCTCTAAGTAGTAAGTGAAAACTAGACTTAGAGTTGTAAAGGGCTTTCTCCTCAGAAAAAGAACTCACACAACATCTGTACTCCAAGACCAGCAAAGAAGTCATCTGACTGCCTCTAGTATTGCATAGGCACCTGTTTTAAGACATCCTTCTAGAAGTGGCTCTATCCATTACTGTGTCTTTTCCTCTAAAATATTTTCCAGTTCATTTCCTTACTATACAGGAAAAGGTCATGGGAAGTAAAACAAAATGGCTCTGATTAACTATGATAATTCTTCTCTTTTGAGGATGCACTAAAAACAGAGTCGGATGTTTTGTTTACATATAGATGAAAATATTTCCATTGAAAAATGTATGCATTTGTTTTGATAGTTATGCAATAACACAGAAAGTATCTGTAATCTGGTCAGATCAGGCAATTCCCAAGGTGGAAATTGCTGGTAACAAAGCTAACCTATTTTTGCTATTAGCCAATATGTCCAAGGAAATTGCATGAACACTGAGATTAATTGATTTGTCTGTGGTCATAAAGTTAAGAGGTATAACAGGTAGGAATTAACTCCAAATCTTCCTGACTCTAATTCAAACTCTGTGTTACACCAGGCTATAGTTTGCTGCTATCAGCAACATCAGCAGCAAGAGTGGAAGCTGTTGTTGTTATTGCTGCTGCGTCTGGTGGTACTCTGTGTGTGTGTGTGTGTGTGTGTGTGTGTGTGTGTGTGTGTGTGCACGTGCACATATACGCATTAGGATTCAGAGGCTGAGGTCATCTGGATAAGTTCATTCAAAATGTCAAATTGCCCTAGAATGATGGAGATCTGCAAGTACTTTCTAATTTGAGGCCCAAGAAAGTTGAATGGGGGCACCGACAGGCTAAGTGAATTGTCCATGGTCACAAAGGTAGTAAGTGCCAGAAGCTCAATGTGTACCAAGTCTTCTGATTCCAAGGCCAGCCCTCTTTCTGCTATATCACATCTGTCTCTTAAGAATCAAAACTATAATATCTAACTTTTTCAGTATTATGAAAGTTCAAACTTCCTATGCATATGCACACATGTATATAGGCATGCACATATACATATACATAGATACACATACATATCTATATTCATCTATCTATCTATCTATCTATCTATCTATCTATCTATCTAAGCTATAGAATACATCCAATAAGTAATGTTTGGGATTTGTCATTAACTTGACATTCCTCTTTGATTATTTTTCAGTTTCTTTTATCTAGGATTTCCTATTCCCCTAGATATATATTCTTTGTAAAAAGCCTTTTTCTTCTCTTTGCTAACTTTTGTTGGCACTATCTCATTTTGCTTCATTGCTGTCCTTATATTTCTTTGTGTGTGTGCTTTAAAGGGCAAAATACAATCTCCACCCACCTGTGCCAGTTTTCTTTTCTTTATCTTTGAGATGTCACTACATAGCACATTATAGATTTTTCTTTAAATGAGATTTCAATGCTTCACAATATTACATTTTGCTCCCTAGTTTTCTCTAGTTCAATTGTTTTCTACACGTGTCATAATTTCTGTGTCTCTCAGCATTAACCTTCCCTTACCACACTTCTTTTATGGCCAAAATACTTAATCCAACCAGACCTCACTGGCTAGGATTTCAAATAAATCATTATTTTAGACATCATGTAACCCATGGGACTCTATTCCCCAGGGTAAGCATTTATGAAGTACTTCACAGATGTGCAAAACTAAAATTCTGTTTCTTCAAGTCCAAGCACACATGTGGGATCTCAGACTTTCTATAGTGAGTTTTTCCTTTCCTTAACTCCACAAAGAAATCATCTAGAATTAATTTCATTGTATCCCAAAGGTGCTAGTCCTTGGCTGGTTTAATGAGTTATTTTTTTAAATATCTTACCAGTGTTATATTGATTTTTTGTTTTGCCTATATATATATATATAGGCATCTATATATATATATATAGGCATATATATATATGCCTATATAGTTGCTATAACACAGCCATTAAGCAAATTTTTGTTACTATGCTTTAATAGCTGAAGTTTTCTAAAATCCCCCTCCTATTGGAGTACGTACCACTCTGAACGTTGATTATAATTCTTACTCTTTATACATTGATAAACTTGGGGGATGGAGTTGAAGGCAGAGTGAAAGGTCATTTCTGCCAAACCTTCCCCACAAGCCCTCTATCAAAAATGACTATAGAAAACAACAAACAAAATTATGATCAGAAAAACCAAGAAAAAAGTTAAAGTGAGTGATTTTTCCACCGGAAGCATTGGAGGACAGTAAAGTGTCCCAAGAACATTGAGCTGGGGGCTGACTGGCATCCCGGTGCCTCAGCAGCAGGCAACAACAGGTGAGAGCAGCAGTGGTGGCAAAAGCAGCAGTAACAGTATACAGAGATTATGAGGCAATAAGGGGGCTGAATACTTGGTCAAAAAGAAATCCTAGCAGACCCCTGTTTTAACACTTGGTACAAAATCAGATGCCATTTGGTAAAGGAATAGTCACTATATTGTCATTAGGGAGCAGAGGTTATACCTGCATAAGGAGCTGAGCACCTGGAGTGCGGTGACTTCTCCCAGGATCATAACAGGCAGATTTTGTAAGCAAAAAAATAATATTACTACTTTGCTCTCCTCCCTTCCCCCTCATAGTTGAGTTGTGAGATCAGAAAGACATAGAAGAAAGAAGTTCAGACTAGTCATCTCTCTGCAAAGATGAGCAGAGTAAAACTCAAACATAAATTGCAGTCAGGAATTAGACTGGAAAATGAGCAAACAGTAACCACAAAGACAAAGTCTTATAGTTTAAATAAACAAACAAGCAAACAAAAAACTACTGAGGTGACAGAGAAGCTCAAGAAACAAACTCAAAAGAAGACAAGGACCAGCAAATATCTATTCAAAAAGTCTCAAAAAATGCAGATTGTTCACAGGTTCCAAATGAATATGCAGAAGAGCTAAAGAAAGAAATAAAAAGAAGCAAAAATATAAGCCAAATTGAAAGGTGCAGAAATAAAATTGGAGAAAGAAATGAAAGCTATGTTAGGAAATAATAAAAACTGAATAAGATAAAAAGTGTGGAAAAAAGGCATAAAAACACTGAATAAGATATATCCATAAAAATAAATTGACCAAAAGATAAAAGAGATATAAATCCTCACTGAATAAAATAACTTGTTTACAATGCAAATTGTTCAAATGGAAAGTAATGATTTTATGATACTTTTAGAAATAAAGAATGTCGGCGGAGCCAAGATGGCGGCTGGGAAGCAGTGACTGGAGTGAGCTCCCCAACAAATCCCTCCAAAAACCTATAAAACAATGGCTCTGAACCAATTCTAGAGCTGCAGAACCCACAAAGTGGCAGAGGGAAGCAGGGCCCCAGCCCAGGACACCCTGGATGGTCTCTGGGTAAGGTCTGTCCCACACAGACCTCCCAGGCCACAGCCGAGGGGAGCGGAGCTGAGCCCAGCAAGCACAGTGCAAACAGACCAGACGCGGACCTACCAGACCAGGAGACGAGTGGAAGGTGCCCTGGCATCCTGAA
>JAQQSZ010018763.1:0-10510 GCA_028646595.1 Phalanger gymnotis | reverse complement strand
AGGTTGAGCACTAATAGTCCTTGTGAACATTTGGGATGGATTCTCCAAATTTGTACATCTTGCATTTCCTTTGAGCTGTTTCAAGTCTACTTTGCTTAGTAGCACACCATGCTGAGCAGTCATGTGCCAGTATCTCCCATGTCCCACAATCACTTCCAAAGTTTTTAAGAGAGACCTTGAGAGTATCCTTGTATCACTTCTTCTGACCACCACATGAATGCTTGCCTGTGTGAGTTCTCCATAAAATCGTCTTTTTGGCAAGTATACATTTCTCATTTGAACAATGTGGTCAGCCTATAGGAGCTGCACTCTCTCAAGCAGAGTTTGGATGCTTGGAAGTTTAGTTCAAATAAGAAATTCAGTGTCTGGTACCTTATCCTGCCAGGTGATCTTCAGAATCTTCCTAATACTTCAAATGGAAGTGATTCAGTTTGCTGGCATGGTGCTGGTAGACTATCCAGGATTCACAGGCATGCAACAATGAGGTCAGTAGCATGGCTCTGTAGTGCTTCAATTTGTTAGTCAGTCTAACACCTCTTCTCTCTCATAATTTCCTTTGGAGCCTCCCAAACACTGAGCTAGCTCCACCAAAGTGGAGGGAGTGCTGGTGCATGATTTTTTTTTGTTTGCAGATGATTGTGCACTCAACGGAGCCTCTGAAGCTGAGATGCCAAAAAGTATGGATCGATTCTCTGCTGCTTGTGCTAATTTTGGCCTAACAATTAACACAAAAATATACAGGTGCTCCATCAGTCACCACCACACCATCCATATGTGGAACCATTGGTTTAAGCAACTGAAGAAGTTTTGAACGCTGTGAATAAGTTCACTTACCTTGGTAGTGTGCTTTCCAGTGATGTACATATTGAAAATGAGGTTGATGCACACATTGCCCGAGCTAGCTCATAAGAGAAATAAGAAGAACAATAAAACATAACTGAAAATTCTATATTTATGATCAAGAATGATACCTGAGAAGAGTTGAAGTTGAGGAAATACACATTGCTTCTTTCTATTTTTGCGTAGAGATGGGGCTAGAATATGAAATGTTGCACACTCTGCCCTTTGAGGATAGACTTTAATTAACTTTTTTGTTTATTTCAAAGGAAGGATAATAGAGAAAATGGAAAACCCAGAAATGAATTTAATGTAAAAGAAAAAAAATACAAATGTGATGCAAAAAAGAAAGGAAAAGAAAAAGAGAAAGAAATGAAGGAAGCAAGGAAGAAAAAAGGAAGGAAAAAAGAAAGAAAAAAGAAAGAAAGAAAATATAATAGGGCTCATAGTGAAGAAGAATACCCCGAGGAAGAGAAGAAAGAGCAAAAGAAGGTAAAATAATCAAAGAGAAAGATTTTTGCAGACGTTGAAAGAGAACACAAGGAGAAAGGAAAGTTCATGAGATAATATAAGTAAAACAAATAGTTAATACAAATTAAGACCTCAGCAGAGAGAAGGGATAGGACATTCAATGCGACTGTCAAGGGATTTGGAGATGCTAAGGGGTCTGTCAACAGACAGATGCTAAATATGTGAGATGAGGAGAAGTGGCTAACAGATCCTCAACAGAGGGAGACAGACAGGGGTTGGCATGATAAGAACACTAGAGAGTTTCGATATTTTACTAGTGCATATATCTAAGATATGAAAAGTCTTGCAAGGACTTTTAAAAATGGATGAAAATTGTCCACTTTGGAGATTCAAACAATAAGAAATTGTACTGTCAAACAGCAGCAGAAAACATTGACAAAATGAGGTGTTTTCATCACTGCTGACAATTCAACACAAAGAATTCAGAAAGAATAAGGAATATCTGAGGAGTTAATAGCTTCTTAGAAAGGTGGTATCTGAGAATGGAGTTTAGATCTCTGCACCATAGCTCAAATTTTAGACACACCAAATTACCGAATGGCAGGTAGGGGGAAGGGAATAAACTTTTTACAGTGTCTACGGTGTACCAGACACTATGCTAAGCATCTTTTACAAACACTATCTCATTTGACCCTTACGGCATCCTTGAAGGTAGGTATCATTATTAGCCCCATTTTACAGCTGGGGAAACTGAGGAAATTAAACTTAAATTACTTACTTAGGATTTCACAGCTAGTGAATGAGGCAGATCTTCCTGAAATCAGGGGCTGTATTCACTGTACAACTAGTGGATCCCATCAGGGATGAAATGGACCTAATAAGGGCTAGTAAGAATGTATTGGCCTGCATAGAGTCTTATAGATCTAATCAAATGGTCTTTAACAAGAAAAGTAAGAGGCAGTAAGGAAAATGTATACATATATACACACATATACATAGAGAGACTTAGAGATAGACATATGCACCTCTATGTTTATGCATAACCCAATATATACATATAAATATGTGTTCACATAAATATCTGTATTTGCATGTATGTATGTGTGTGTATACACACACATATACATCCCTCAAAATATGTATGTATTTGTGTGGTGTATATATACATATCTCAAACTAGTTGTTATAAATAGAAGCTCCAGTGTAGGAAGAAGAAAAGTGATTGAGACATTTAGGAGTTCCCAAAATCCAAGGGAAGAACCAAAAATAAAATTCTAAAGCCCCTAAATCTTACATAAATCCATTATATACAAATGCACACAGTAATCAAATGAGTATTGGACTTGGAATCAAAAGACCATTTATTAGTTGTGCAACTTTGGGCCAACTGTTCAGCTTCTCTAAGCTAGCTTTGTAATCTTCAAGTTGAGGATGCTAATGGCTGACCTACCTTATTCGCAGGGTCATTTCAAGTTATGAACTGACAAAAGAGATTTCTTCATTCCAGTTTATGCTCTGCCATTACTTCACAGGGTGACCTTGGGCAGATCACTTCTTATCTCTGAAGTAGTCTCCCCCTTCTCTAAAGTGAGGAATTTTACTAGGTGATTTAGAAGATCCCCTCTTGCTGTGAAAGATTTGCCTCCAAATATATAAATTTAAAATGTATTCATAGTGTAAGGGTCAGACCAAGGTCTGAAGCCTTGATTTTCAGCTGACCCTCTGGTTTGCAAAGTGTTTTACAATTGTTGTCTGATTTTATGCTCAGAACAACCATTAAGGGTAGGTGTTATTATTATCCCCATTTTTACAGATAAGTTAACTGAGGAAGACAGAGGTTAAGGGTCTTGCCTAGAATCACAGCACTCTTCTGAGTATGGATTTGAACTCAGGCCTTCCTGATTAGGTCTAGTGTTATATTCGCTGCACCAACCAACTGCCTCAAGAGCATAGGAATCATGTCTTATCTATGCCACTTTCATGGCACATAGTCCAGTGTTGAACAACTCATAGGTATCCAGTAAGTATTTGAGGGTTTGTTTTATCAGCTAAGTGTCTTTCCTAGTTACAATTATTGCCCTATGGTACTTATGAAAGGAAAGATCTCATTGTACTGGTGCAAAGAATCTATATGTATAGAAAGATCATATAATCAGCATGAATATGCCATTCTAGGGATAATAGTTATTCAAATATTTTGCATAAGCATGGAGTATAAGATATCTTTCTTCAATATTTGAGTTAAAAAAGTAAAAACCCATTTGATTCTTCTAAGAACTATTTTTAGATTAATTTCCTATGATGTTAATGCTAAAGTTTCCTTAATAAATCAATTCTCACCTTAAAAATTACTCTTATAAGGCCATTCTCAATGTTATGTCCTCACTTTAAAAAAAAGATACTTCCTACCTTCTGTTTTTAATTTCTTTCCCTTTCATTTTCTACTTATGCCCATGCCCAATTATCAGTGTTGTACTAACAGCAGAAGCACAGGTTGACACCATGAAAGCTACTTGGGGTTTTATAGACTCCAGTTAAACTCCTCTTCTCTCTTTGATATGCAGAAGTTTATATTTATAAGCATTAAGTTTTGTTTGCCATTTGCCACCATATTTATATAGGAGAGTGGATTTTGCTTAGAGTTTATGCACTAGTTACTCAAGGGTCATGGTGCACTCTAAGTTTTCCGCAAGCATGGACCAATTTGACAATGATTATATTGTTAAAGGTTCATTTAGATTTGGGTTAAAGGGAAAGGGAATGCAAAGTTGGTAGGAGGAATTCATTTGCTCGTCTTCACATCGACTGTTACATGATGAGAACACAGGGTTTTGTGTCTACTCCAGTTTTCAGCATATTGCCTACCCCATGTTCCTTACCCCTGACCTACCATCCCTCTCTAGAGCTGAAGCAAAAGTTCATGTCCTGACTCCTTCAAACCTTGAGGTATAACGAAACTTCTAGTCAGGCTGTCAATTACTGCCAGTTTGGAGGGCTATGGGAAAAGACTTTATGACCTTTTGGAAACAGAGAAGAAAAAAAAAGTTGAGAATGTGTGAAATTAGGAGTTCCCATTAAAAAAAAATATCATGTTTTCCTTTGCTTTCAGTATTAGGCATTTGGGAGGTTAATTTTATAACACTGACTTAGGAAAATCTACTACCACACAGGCAGCTAAAAGAGAATATAATGCAAAGAGTGTTTGGTATTCACATAACAGGTTGAGGGAAAATCACAACTTTCCCCTAAAGAAATGCTACAAACATTGCTATGAAATAAATTTTTAAACTACCTTGTTCATCAATTGATATTAAGCACTGTCTCACTCACCTTAACCTTTTCAAAAAGATACGTGAGAGTGGTACAGAATCAGGAGCTCCATTTATCTAGCTAGCACTCTCACTGAAGTCAGGAAACTGAACTTAGATTGGAGAACAGCCTTGTCTTTTCAATGGCCACATGTATTCTTGGGGAAAATCAGGTGAAAGGAGATAATAGGCATGCCTGACATTAAAGAAAATCTCAGCCGTGCCTAATGCAAAGGAGAATTTGTTTAAGAAGAATTCAGGGGCCTGGCAATCTGACCCTCCGGTGGGTCAAGGTTACAAAGTCCTTCAAGTGGTGGTTGAATACGTGCAAATAAAGTAGAGTAGTTTATAATAGAAAGAGATTTAATGTAAAATGACAACCCTCTTTATTTTTTCCCTCTCTTGGCCTGGACCTTCTCCTCATGTTAATTTATTTATTTCTGATTGTTTTTCTTTTGTTTGACCACTCACTTTATAAGTTATTCCAGTTTATTCTCTCCTGGGTTATTCATTCATTAAGAGCCATAGAATTTTATAGAATTGAAAGGAGAACAACAGAGTACACATTACATCAGTCAAATTACGTGAAAATGCAGTTGATGTGTAAACTTTATACGTCTAGCCTCAAGGTCAAGAGAATTGTGACTAGAATAGGATACCAAACGAATGTCCTGAGAGTGCATTTTCCCTAGGGTATTTTTTGCCCTTATTCACAAAATGAAAACAGCAGAATATTAAATCATCTCCCTCACAAGCAGAACGGAATGTGTTCTTTTATTTTAATCAGGTGTTCATTCAGGACACATTTAAAGTACGTACATGGGTATATACATATTTTTGTATACACACATCTATTATATATGTCTGTATGTAATAGTCTTTTATTTCTACTTCACAGAGTTTAAGAATATATTTTCCCCATTCCCTCACCTACTGAAGTAACCCCTGTAAGAAAGATTTAAAAAAAGGAAAAAAGCAGGTCAGGGAAATGAATGAACACATCAGCCATGTCTGATGGTATATCCAATAGTCCATACCCAATAGATGTTGCCTCTCTAATGGAGGGTTATTTTTTCTACTATTCCATTTTAAATACATATTGTCCAAGTTTTTGTTTATTTATATTTAATTGTAGCTATTGTGGTTGCTTTTGTTCAAGATATATTTTTATCAGCAATAAAATATATCATAACATTTTCATTTGGGTGTTGAGGAGAGTGATGGGGTTTTGGTAGAATAGAAAAAAGAGAAAATATTGCCAAAATAATTACTTGGTACTTAAATCAAGCAATTCTGTTTTAACCATTTGTGTAACAACAGCAAAATCACATTGTTAAAACATCATAAGCTCAAATTGCTCAAATGAAAGCAATTTGAATAGACTCCCCAATGAGGAGTATTCTCCTCCTCCCCTCCACTGCTTGTGCATCAGTGATGGTGAGTCTATTATCAGTCTCAAATAAAGTAAATCAATATTTATTCCAGCCAAGAAATCTGACTAATGCTAGGACTTATCGAATAGCAATCATATTTTACAGCCTCCATTTAAAAAGAATTGTGGTATGACACTGGTAGTAAATACAGCAGGCAGGGCAGAAAATTCAAGAATATCTTAAAAATCTGCATTTTAACTTTTTTTCAAGATTCTTTTTGATTATCTTAAATTAAAATTAAAAAATAGATTTAGTGAAAGAAATAGAAAGATAATGAAAGCTAATATCCCTCACTAGTGCAATTCCAAAGGTAGTTTTTACTACATGAGTCATTCCCAGGTTAGGCTAAAGATAATGATCATGTGAAAGATAAGGTGAAAAAGAATTTTGGAATGAGTACAGTGGAAAGAGCAACAGACAGAATCAAAGGACTTTAGTTTAAATTTGGACCCTGGTATTTATTTCTTGTGTGATCTTGGGGTGGTCAGTGAGTGGCACAGTGGATAGAGTTCTAGGCCTCGAATCAGGAAGATGAGTTCAAATCCAGCCACAGACACTTACTATGTGAATCTGCACAAATTATTCAGGGTCTCAGCTTCCTCATGTGTAAAATAATGATGCTAGGATCAGTGAACTCTAAAGCACCTTCCAGCTCTAAATCTATGAGACCTGACCACTTTTTCATTCTTCTTTGCTAGATTTTCATACATTTCACTCCCCCTAACCATGGATGTCATACAAGGCTCTGTCCTGAGTCATCTTCTCTTCTTCTACACTACTGACTTGGTGATCTCATCAGCTTCCAAAGGTTTTATAATCATCTATAAAGATGATTATGTATAAACAGCAGACTCCCATATCTATATATCTACTCATAACCTCTTTCCTGAACTCCAATCTTCTTTTACCAACTGCCTATGGGATACCTTGAACCAGACAACTTATAGTATCTTTCTCCTCCTAAACATTCTCTCTTCCCTACTTTACTATTACTGTCATGAATGCAACCATCTACTCAATCATTCAAGTATGAAACCTAGATGTCATCTTCTACTCCTCCATCACAATCACTCCATATATCAAATTTGTTGACAAGTCTTGCCATTTCCAACTTTACAACATCTCACATGTATTTTCTATTCTCTCAACTCACATAGCAGCCACACTGATGCATGACCTTTGTCACCCAAAATCTTTGATTGGTCTCTCTGATCTCTCCCCACTCCAATTCATCCTCAATTCAGCTGCCAAAGTAATTTTCCTAAAATGTGAGTATAAAGATGTTACTTCATTTGCTATTAAATGAAATCTATAGCTAGAAAAATCAAATCTAAAATTCCATGATGTTCATAGCCTTTTACAACCTATATTTTAATCCAATGGAAGAGGCAACGTGTGAACACCTATGTACAAATAAGGCATACATTAGGATAAATTGGTGATCATAACACAAGAAAGATACTAGCATTAAGGACAACTGGAAAAGCTTCTTGTAGAAGGTGAGGTTTCAGCTGATACTTTAAGGAATCTAGGAGGTAAGATGGAAAGGGATAGAATTCTAGGAATGAAGGTAGAGGCAAGGAAAATACATGAAGTCAGAAGATAGTCTTGTCTGAGGAACTCAATGAGTAGACCCAGAGCAGGTAAAGCACAAGAGCACTGGAAAGGTAAGAGGGGACAGGAGCCTGGCATACAGTAAACATTGTTGACTCACTGACTGAGTGATCTTACAATTCTCTAAGTTTGTCTAATCAACTCTATCCTAGTTTATACCCCCTTCTTCAGTTGTTCTTTTTTGTCTTTTATATGTCTGCATTGTATTTGCTTGTTCACTATATAAATAAAATCTGTAAGGCTTTTACAACCTTTGCACAGAGGAAAGATCACTGGCTGTAAAGTAAAGGAACCTTGATTCAAATCCTACCTTTGATGGTTACTATCTATGGGGACTTGGGCAAGTTACCTAACATCCCTGGCCCTCAGGCTCTTCATCCATAAACTGAGGTGTGAGATTGATGGCCTCTAAGATACCTTCCAGTGATCATTTGATCTATTAATCTGATCTTCTTTAGTCTTTACATGTTCCTTTTTATCCTTTTGGAGGCAGATCTGAAGGCAAAGCTGGTCACAAAGCTCAACTAAAATAATATCTACATAAGTACATTGAAATATACTTCAAGAGAGTGTACATGTATACTTAATACACACATACTCTTGTGTAGTACCTTTCAGTTTATAAAAGGAAAAGCATCATAACTGGATTGATGCTCTGTCCCAAATATTTTCTACTCTACTGAGGCTTCTCATTTCCCTAAACCCATTCCTTTTTCTCCAACCCAGTTGCTTTAAAGTGCCCTTAGTGCCATTTACTTCTCCTCTCAATCTGCAGCTGCTGCGGATGAGCGTGGTAAGGAGGAGGAGTCACAGTAAATGATGGAGTTGAAAATGAAACAGTTGTAAGATTCATTACAAAGTCAGATGAGCTCTCTGTCATTTAAGCAGACAGGAAAGACTGACATTAAAATACGGTTCATTAAAAGTGAATTTGAGCCTGGCCATTTACAGTGCCAAAACATCTGGAGACTGGTCTAATTTATACTGAAGTGCCTTCAAAAATATTTGAACTCCTAACTAAACACAGGGGATTTGATAAGTAAAAAGTTTTTTTTCCTTTTTTGTGCTTTAGGGATGTGTATACATTTTTTGTTTTTGTTTTTAAAAAGTTCCACTATACTGGCCTAAGTACCCCTAATCATAAACTGCTTTTTAAGAAGCTACTTAAAGAATGAAACTTGCTTTCCACTCTTCAAATTTTACTTTGTACTTTTACTTGAATAAATATTGACAAATAGTCCAGAGAAATACATAGTTAAGAAAGCTCAGCTGCACTGTATCTTTTTTTTTTTTAACAGGTTGGTCATCTTTGTCTGGCTAAGGAAACAGAGAGTCAGTGCCTGGAAATGAGACAGTGGAATTTGTAACCAGATTGAATAGCTAACAATGGCTTCGAACTGTCTTGTCCTTGTGTATCAAGAGTATTATAAGAATCACTTCCTTTTGTCAGACATTTTGAGAAGCTTCTATTATTTACATAACTTTTCGCATCATCTTTAACCTTCCGTTTTTTTTAAAAACTTCTCTAATGCTTCTTTGATGGTCATTAAATGATCAATTTTAGAGAAATAAAAGGACCATCATAAACTCTGCTCTGGGGAAAAAGAGGAAGTAAGTCAAGAGTGTTACAAACACAAGTTCATAGATATAGAACTTAGGCGAAGATTAAGATTATTTTTCCTCTGATGTTTACTGGTGATATCTGCCTTTATCTAAACTTCAGTTTCACTTTTCAAATTTCAGCTGTTTGGAAAAACCTGTTCTAAATGTAACAAAAGATCAAGCACATAAAATGGGCTGTATGTTCTTCACCATATAAATATATTTCATTTACATAGAGGCAGTTAGGTGGTGTAGTGATACTGGATGGACCATTGGACCTGGAGTCAGGAAGACCTTAGTTCAAATCCAGATTCAGACACTTACAAGCTGGGTGAACATAGACAGGTTACTTAACCTGTCTTGTTTAGTTTGCTCAGTGATAAAATGAAGATAATAATGACACCTCCCATGTTAATTGTGAGGATCAAATGAGCTAATATTTTCAAGGTGCTTAACACAGTGCTCGGCACCTAGTAGGTGCTTAATTTATGTTTATTCCATCCATCCATTTATAGTAAAGAGTCCTTATCCAATAAGATGAACTTAACAAGTGATAAAATGTAAAGTAAATGAAATGCCCAATTGAACACACACACACACACACACACACACACACACACACACACACAGTTGGTCTCAAGAGTAAAGGTCACCTGGGTTCAAGTCATATTTCTAAAACGAACTGGCTATGTGACCCTGAACATTGTCACTTAACTTCTTGGTTACCCCCATAACTGTCAAAGACTGTAAGATTTAGAAAAATTGATTTTCTGAATTGGAAAACTCTCTTTGTGTGAGTTCCCTAAGCAGTGGTATCAAAACATATCCCTATTGCCCATATATTAACTTAGAAAACCACAAATTAACATTATCTACAATTTAGTGTATTTTAAAAATATTGTTAGGCATTTTCCAGTTACATTTTAATAATGGACATGTTTAATGATGTATTAATTAATTTGGGCTGCACTTTGGGTGTCTCAGCAATGAATTTTATACTCTAGGGGCCTTCCCCAAAGATCAATATGCACAAGTCTATGCCAAACAATATTAATCACAAAATGGAAAAGTCTTACCCTGGTGTTTAAAAGAAGTGAACTCACAAATTCAAATGGAGCGGGAATAGCTACCCAGAACTTTATAGGAAAATGACGTAGGGATTTTAGTGGACGAGAGCCTTTATGTGAATGATCAACAGAGAAAATGAAATGAGAAGAACCAGGAAAATAATTTATATAATAACAA
>JAQQSZ010018762.1:0-10510 GCA_028646595.1 Phalanger gymnotis | reverse complement strand
AAGAAAGAAAGAAAGAAAGAAAGAAAGAAAGAAAGAAAGAAAGAAAGAAAGAAAGAAAGAAAGAAAGAAAGAAAGAAAAGGTGAGAGGGAGGGAGAGAGGAAAGAAGAGAAAAGAAACTGACAATATATAGTTATTATGGTTAGAAGGAGGATCAAGGCGTAAACTTAGAAAAGGTCAAGAATGTCAAAATGGATCTTGCAAAACCTCAAAGAAAAAAATAATAAATGGTACTCAGGCCCAAAAAGAACTCATAGAAGAGCTTGAAGAGGATTTTGAAAAAGCAAATAAGAGAAGTAAAAGAAAATCTACTTTGGTCACATAATGAGAAGACAGGACGCATGGGAAAAGAGCTTGAGTTTGGGAAAGATTGGAGTTAAAAGGAGAAAGGATGGCAAAGAATAAGATGGATAGATAGTATCATGGAAGCAATAGACATGAACTTGGACAGACTTTGGGAGACAATGGAGAGTAGAAGGGCCTAGGTATGTTATGGTCCACGTGGTCAAGAAAAGCTGGACATGACTGAAGGAATGAATAACATCTAAGAGATTAGTGAGCCAGGCAACTCTATAATTCATTAAACTACAATCAAGTTATTCATCTGAACTGATAGAAGAAGTTCCCAGATTGAAGATTCCCAACAATAAAAGCAATAGGCTTTTTGCAATAAAATTTTGCAATAAGAGCAAAAGGTTAATGACAATGGCATTAACCACAATAGTAATGATAATGATGATGACAATGATGATGATGCATGTATATTGCGAGAAAATCAACAATAATGTAATTTATCTAATGTGTCAAAAAGCTCCTAATATTATCCTTTTAAAAATAGATATTATTAATGTATTTTGTTTTATATAACTACCATTCTCAATTGTATTTTCCTTCAACCTGAGAGCCATCCCTTACAACAAAGGTTAGAAGGGGGTGGATGGGGTATAGTTCAGCAAAATTAACCAACACATTGAAAAAGTCTGGCGATATATTCAGTATTCTACACCCACCATCTATTACTTTGCATTTCTTTGATGGAGAGAAGATTGGTCATTATAATTTAGTAGCATTTGGCTTCAATTGTTAAAGTTTAAAAATTGTCATTTTCCCTCATATATTATTGTAATAATTGTGTATTTTGTTTTTTACTACTTTTAGTGATTACACTCTTTATTAATTCATTTAAGTCTTCTTCAAATGTTGATTGATTATGGATTGACACTTGCTTCCCTTCTACTTATCTGGAAAGTAAATGTTTTAACAAGGAATCCACCCTCTCTCCATACCCCCAGCTTGTGATAGAATGGTAACCAATGGAAGAGGTATATATGCTGAGCTACGTGATGTATTTGAATAAGCAGATTTCAGATGCTAGCAGAACAAGAATTTCTCAAGATTCTTTTGTCCCATAAGCAAATGTGTTGCTTCTCCCTGTCCCTTTTTCCCTATGATACCCATCTCTGGACAAAGACTTAAAACGCAAGTATAGTTTTGTTTCCAGTTCTTAAGGGAAGTTAATAAGGCTGTAGCAAGAAAGAAAATAAACATGTGTGACTCAATTAGACTGAAAGTAGTAGGGAAAAACACAGAGAAGACTTCACAAGAATTCTGTTCTTTTTGGATCTCTGGAGCTCTCTTTTCTAATATCTAGGAAGGATGTCATATTATTCTTTCTAGGTCTGGCTCTTGGCCAAGATTACTAACATCTTTCCTGTCTCTCTCTCTCTCTCTCCCTTTCTCTTTCTCTCTCTCTCTCTGTCTCTCCCTCTCTCGCTCTCCTCCATCTGTTCCCTGTTAGTGGGAGAGGAGAAAACTTACTATTCATTTTATCCACTTTCCTTCCTTTGAAACTGGGGTACACTACAAAATCTAATGCTTCATAAGACTAACAAGATCCCTGAAGAGGTGTTGATTTGTTGTTTACTTCCATCCTCTTTGCTGTTCTGCTGTTCAGTCATTTCACTTTCTTCATGATCCCATTTGGGGTTTTCATGGAAAAAAAATAGTGGAGTGGTTTGCCATTTTCTTCTCAAGCTCATTTTACATATGAGGAACAGAGGCAAACCGAGTTAAATTATTTGCCCAAGATCACACAGCTAGTAAGTGTCTGTGGCTCGATTTGATTCTTCCTGATAACCAAGCCGAGTGCTCTATCCACAGTGCCAGCTAACTACTCCTCCACTGTCTTTGAAGAGATGCTGGAAGGCATCAACTCTTAGGTATGGCCCTTTATAGAATGACTATCCCAAGGTAGTCTGTGGATGTGTAAACAAAATCATGAGCCTCTACCAGTGTACTAATTTTTAATAGTAAGCCAAAGGACAATTAGTTTAAAACAAAAACATTTAACGAAATGCATAGTGGGATAAATAGCAACAATATTTTCCCCATAATTCTATGTCACACTCTTACACAAACACAAATCCTCTCACTGGTAATAAGGCACATATGCAGGGAATATGCATAGAAAGGCACACACAAGGAATGTGTGGAGACAAATTGCAGAGGGACATCTCTTGACTCTCATGCTGTAGTGCTGATGTAATGGACTAGTGATGTGCTACTGCTGCCGTTTCTGCTTTCTTCTGGTCTCATAGTCCTTGTTGGACTAATCTCAAGGTTTTTACTTGATATCGATATTGACATTTACTTGATCATCTCCCTCCAACTTTTGCACAAGCTAAAATTGTCTATATTGTCTTAAAAAGAAACAGTTGGCACTGCCATGTCTTTGTTTTGTTTTTGTTTTGATGTTATTTTTTATTTTTTGGTATTGTTTTTAGTTACTTTTTTCATTTTTACAAGGAATTTTTTTTAAGGAAATAAGCCTGTCCAATATAGTTGTTTTCTATAACACTTTATTAAAAAATTAATTAATTTTTAGTTTTCAACATTCATTTCCATAAGTTTTAAATGTCCTCTGCCTTCCTCCTCTCTCCTCTCCCCAAGACAGTGTGCAATCTGATATAGGCTTTACATATACATTCTTATTAAACATATTTTCATATTAGTCATGTTGTAAAGAAGATTTAGAACAAATGGGAGGAACTATGAGAAAGAAAAAAACAAAAGAAGAGAGCAAATAATATGCTTTCATTTGCATTCAGCCTCCATATTTCCTTCTCTAGATGTGGATAGAATTTTCCATCATGAGTCATATGGAGTTAATTGTTTTAGGTCTTTGCATTGCTGAGAAGAGTTAAGTCAGTTAGAGACAGTCATCACGCAATGTGGCTGTTACTGTGCACAACATTCTCTTGGTTGTGCTCACTTCACTCAGCATCAGTTCATTTAAGTCTTTCCAGGTTTTTCTGAAGTCGATCTGCTCATCATTTCTTACAGCACAACAGTATTCCATTACATTCATATACCACAACTTGTTCAGCCATTCCCCAATTGATGGGCATCCCCTCAATTTCCAGTTATTGACCATGACAAAAAGAGCTGCTATACATATTTTTGTACATGTGGATTTTTTTCCTATTTTTATGATTGTTTTGGGATACAGACCTAAAAGTGGTATTACTGGATCAAAGGGTATGCACAGTTTTATAGCCCTTTGGACATAGTTCTAAATTGCTCACCAGAGTGGTGAGATCAGTTCACAACTCTACCAACAATGCTTTAGTGTTTCAATTTTCCCACATCTTCTCCGGCATTCATTTTTTCCTGTTTTGTCATGTTAGCCAATCTGGCAAATGTTATGTAGTACCTCAGAGTTGTTTTGATTTGCATTTCTCTAATTAATAATGATTTAGAGCATTTTTTCATATGACTATAGATAGCTTTCATTTCTTCCTCTGAAAACTGCTTGTTCATATCCTTTGACCATCTATCAATTGGAAATGTCTTGTATTCTTATAAATTTCACTCAGTTCTCTATATATTTTAGAAATGAGGCCTTCGTGAGAGACACTGGTTGTAAACATTCTTTCCTAATTTTCTGCTTCATTCCTAATCTTGTTTGTATTGGCTTTATTTGTGCAAAAACTTTTCAATTTAATGTAATTAAAATTATCCATTTTGCATTTCACAATGTTCTGTATCTCTTGTTTGGTCATAAATTCCTCCATTCTCCATAAATCTGACAGGTAAACTTTTTCTTGTTCTCCCAATTTGCTTACATCAGCCTTTATGTCTAAATCATGTACCCATTTGCACTTTTTTGGTTTAAGATTTTGGTTTACGCCTAGTTTCTGCAACACTACTTTCCAGTTTTAACAGCAGTTTTTGTCAAATCATGAGTTCTTATCCCAGAAGCCAGAGTCTCTGGGTTTCTCAAACAGTGGATTACAATAGTCAATGACTATTGTGTCTTATGTACCTAACCTATTCTACTGACCAACACTGTATTTCTTAGCCACTAACAAGCAGTTTTGATGATTGCTGTTTTATAATACAATTTAAGATCTGGCATGGTTAGGTCACCTCCCCTAGCAGATATTTTCATTAATTCTCTTGATATTCTGTAACTTTTGTTCTGCCAGATGAATTTTGTTATTATTTTTCTAGTTCTATAAAATATTTTTGGCAGTTTGATTGGTATGGCAATGAATAAGTAAATTAATTTAGATAGAATTGTCATTTTTATTATATCGGCTTGGCCTACCCACGTGCAACTGATGTTTTCCCAATTATTTAGATCTGACTTTATTTGTGTAAAAATATTTTGCTGTTGTGTTCATATAGTCCTTGGGTGTGTTTTGGCAGATAGACTACCAAATATTTTATAATGTCTACAGTAACTTTAAATGGAATTTCTTTTTCTATCTTTTGCTATTGGGCTTTGTTAGGAATATATAGGAATAATGAGGATTTCTGTGGGTTTATTTTATATACTAAAACTTTGCTAAAGTTGTTTATTATTTTGAGTAGTTTTTTTTTTACTTTTCTCTAGGATTCTCTAAGTATATCATCATGTCATCTGCAAAGGCTGACACCTTAGTTTCTTCTTTGACTATTCTAATTCCTTCAATTTCTTTTTCTTCTCTTATTGCTAAAACTAATATTTCTAGTACTATTTTGAATAACAGTGGTAATAATGGACATCCTTGTTTCACCCCCAATCTTACTGGAAATTCTTCTAGCTTATCCCCATTAGATATAATGCTTGCTGATAATTATAGGTTAATTATAAGTTAATGCTACTTATCATTTTAAGGAAAGCTCCTTTTATTCCAATGCCCTCTGGTGTTTTTAATAGGAGTGGGTGCTGTATTTTGTCAGAAGCTTTTTCTGCAACTATTGAGATAATCACATGGTTTCTGCTAGGTTTGTTGTTGATATGATCAATCATGCTTATAGTTTTCCTAATATTGAACCAGCTCTGCATTCCTGTTATAAATCCTACCTGGTCATAGTATATTATTCTCATGATAAGTTGCTGTAATCGTTTGCTAATATTTTATTTAAAATTTTTGCATCTATATTCGTTAGAGAAATTGGTCTATAATTTTCTTTTTCTGTTTTGACTCTTCCTAGTTTAGGTATCAATATCATGTCTGTATCATAAAAAGAATTTTGAAGGACTCCTATTTACCCTATTTCTCCAAATAGTGTATATAATGTTGGAATTAATTGTTGTTTAAATGTTTCATAGAATTCACTGATAAATCCATCTGGCCTTGAAGATTTTTTCCTAGGGAGTTCATTGATGACTTGTTCAATTTCCTTTTCTGAGATGGGGTTATTTAAGTATTATACTTCCTCTTCTGTTAATCTGGGCAATTTATATTTTTTTTAAATATTCATTCATTTCACTAAGATTGTCAAATTTATTGGCACATAGTTGGGCAAAATAGTTTCTAATTAACTTCTCCACAAATATGGATGCTATACCATTTGGTGCCTATATGTTTAGTCATGATATTACTTCATTGTCTATGGTGCCTTTTAGCAGGATATAGTTTCCTTCCTTATCTCTTTTAGTTAGATCTATTTTTCTTTTGCTTTGTCTGAGTCAAGATCTATACCCCTATTGTTTTGTTTTGTTTTCCTTCAGCTGAAGCACAATATATTCTACTCCAGCCTTTTATCTTTACCCTGCATGTGTCCTGCTGTTTCAAATGTGTTTCTTTTTTATGGCATTCTACTCCTCATTGGCTTTTTGGACCTTTTTTTCCATTTAGGTTAGTCTATTTTTAAGGTGTTATATTCTTTGGTATTTTGGGGGTCTTCTTTAGCAAGCTGTTGACTTGTTTTTCATGATTTCTTGGCATCACTCTCATTTCTCTTCCCATTTTTTCCTCTGTTTCTCTTATTTGATTTTCAAAATCCTTTTTGAGCTCCTCTATGGCCTGAGACCAATTCATATTTTTCTTGAGGGTTTTGGATGTAGGAGTTTTGACTTTGTTGTCTTCTTCTGGTTGTGCGTATTGATCTTTGTCACCAAAGTAAGATTCTGTAGTCTGAGGGTTTTTTTACACTGTTTGATCATTTTCCCAGCCAAATATTTGACTTTTTAACTGTTTCTTACAATAGGATTCTGCTTCCAGTGTGTAGGTGTGCTGTCCCAAACTTCAGGAATTCTGTGCAGATGTTTTCAGGGATACTTCTAGGGATCTGTAAATTTTCAGTTCTTCCAAGACGGTATGGTGAAAGGAGAGGTGTTTATTCCTTTTCTGGCCTGTGCTCTGGTCTGTGGGCAACCACAAGCACTGCCTTGCAACTGTGCGAAGGATTCCCTCTCCACCACCTCTACAAGCTCTACCATACCAGTTTTCCTCCTCATCCGAGGACTTCCACCTAGGAATATGTTCCAGATCCAAGCAGAACGAAGTGGGAGAATTCTGCTTCAGCACTAGCAAAGAGATCCCCACAATCCCCCTCTGCTCAGCAGCACAATCCTTCCACCATCTGTGGGCTGGGAGCTCCAAAAGCAGCCACTGGTGCTGCTACTGCTGCTGCCACTTCTGCTGATACCTCCTCTGCCCTAGGGCTGGTGCCAGACTGTACTCCTCTCTCACCCAGGTTTGGACAGATCTTTCACACTGACATTCTAAGTTGTTTTTGGCATTTGTGGGTTGAGAAGTTGTCTCAACAATCCAGATAGCAGCTGTTGTGGGGGTGTAAGACCAACCCAAGGTCAACAACAAGAATGCTACCAGCACACTGCAAAAGTACAGGTTCTTTTGATCTGCTTAAATAAGGAAAGCAAGGTTAAGGGGTTGACAAGGTTACTTTAATTCAGTATACAAATATCATTCACTTAGTTCAGAGGAAAAGACCAGCACATGGAATTTCAGAGCAAATTACAAACAAATTACAAACATCAACAGACAGACCTTGTCTGATTCAAATCCCAATACATAGTTATCAGAGTTTAACAAAGTCCCAACATCCAGGTTTAAGAGCTGGAGGTCTTCTTAGCTACAGCTGCCTGGAGTCTTCACCTCAGCACCACCTTGAGTGAGAGCTCTGTCTTCTCTTCTTATAGGGTTTCAGATGTCATCAAACATCGTCTGAATGACCAGAACTTAGGCTGCTATGATTGGCTCTTGAGCTAGCACCTCCCCTTAGGTAGCCCCACCTTGGGCCCCACCTTAGTTGCCAATCCACACCCACATAGGTTTTACACCTAATAGGGGTTTGGGCCTGGGGCATAGCACCTATTAAGACTCAATAAAATACAATGAATTACTCAAAGGAAACAAAAGCCAAACTCTTCAAGGGCACTTGGTCGAACTAAGTGTTAAGAGCCCATTTTGCTTACCAACACAGAAGTCTGGAAACCACCACAGCTCCCAGTGATTCAGTCCCTTGAGGCCTGCTCCAGCCCTATCTGTTCTGGCACAGCTCCTGCTGTGTTGTGCTCCTCTCCGTGCCTGGTGAAATAGGTCTTTCCTATTGACCTTCCTGGTTGTCTTGGCCTGGAAATTTTGTCATTTTATGGTTTCTGCAACTCTAGAATTTGTTTAGAGTTATTTTTTACAGGTATTTGGAGGAGTTTGGAGGAGAGCTCAAGCAAGTCCCTGCTTTTACTCCACCATCTTGGCTCTGCCCTCCAAATGTGTTTCTTTTAAACAACATATTGTAGGATTATAGTTTTAATCCATTCTGCTATCAGCCTCTATTTTATGAGAGAGTTCATCTTATTCACATTCACAGTTATGATTACTATTTATCTGTGTCTTTCTCTCCATCCTGTTCCCTGCCACTGTTTATGCTTTTATTTCTCCTTTCTCCCCTTCCCATCTAAAGAGTTTTGCTTTTGACCACAGCCTTCAATCTTCCCTCCCTTTTATCAACCCTCTCCCTTTTACTTCCCTTATCCCTTACTATTTCTTCTCTCTCTTCTAACCACCTCCTGCCTTTTCTTTCCCCTTTCACCAACTACTGCCAGTAGGGCAAGTCAGATTTCTATACCTAACTGAGTATGTTATTCCCTCCTTGAACAAAATCTGATTAAAGTTCAAACAATGCTCAGCTCCCCCCTTCTTTCCCTCCACTATAATATGTCTTTGCACCTCTTTGTGTAATGTAATTTACCCTTCTCCTTTCATCTTCACCCAATACAATCCCTTTTCAGCCCTTAATTAGATTTTTTTATCATCACATAGGTTAATTTATATCCAGACCCTCTGTCTATGTATATCCCTTTTAAATGTCATAATAAAGATACAGCTCTCAGGAGTTACAAGTATCATCTTCCCTTACAGAGATTTAAACAGTTTGCCCTTCTTGAATAGCATGATTTTTTTCCCCTTTTCTTTCCTGTTTACCTTTTTAAGCCTCTCTTGAGTTTTGTATTTGAAGATCAAATTTTAGTTGAGCTCTGGTCTTTTCATCAGGAAAGTCTAGAAGTCCCCTATTTCATTGAATGTCCATATCCTTGCCTGAAAGATTATGCTCAATTTTGCTGGGTAGTTGATCCTTGGTTGTAGTCCAAGCTCCTTTGTCATACAGAATTTCATATTCTAAGCCTTCTAATCTTTTAATGTAGAAACTGTAAGGTCCTGTGTGATCCTGATTGTGGTTCCATAACATTTGAGTTGTTTCTTTCTGACTGCTTACAGCATTTTTCCCTTGATCTGATAGTTCTGGAATTTGGCTATAATATTCCTTGGAATTTTCATTTTGGGATCTCATTCAGGAGGTGATCAGTGGATTCTTTTGATGACCCTTTTGCCCTCTGGTTCTATGACCTCAGGGCAGTTTTCCTTGATAACTTCTTGAAATATGCTGTCTAGGCTCTTTTCTTTCATCATGGTGTCCAGGTAGACCAATAATTATTAAATTTTCTCTCTTCGATCTATATTCCAGGTCAGTTTTTTTTTTCAATGAGGTAATTTATATTTTCTTCTATTTTTTTCATTCTTTTGATTTTGTTTAATTAATTCTTGGTGACTCATAGAGTCATTAGCTTCCACTTGTCTAATTTTTAACAAATTGCTTTCTTCAGTTAGCTTTTGTACCTCCTTTTCCATTTGGCCAATTCTACTTTTTAAGGAGTTGTTTGTTTCAGGGTATTTTTTCCATTTTTTCAATTGTATTGACTTTTAAAATCCTTCTTGAGCTCTTCCAAGAAGGCTTTTATAGATTGACACCAGTACATATTCCCCTTTGAGGTTTCGGATGTGTGCATACTGACAATGTTGTCTTCTTCTGAATTTGTTTTTTTGATCTTCCCTGTCCCCATAATAAGAATCTATGTTTTTTTGTATTTCTATATTGCTTCTTTCTCAAGGGTGTTTGCCTTTTTCCTGGCTTTTAAAGTTGATCTCTGCTTCTGGGGCACATGAGGCTCTGTCCCACACTTCTTATTCTGGGGGCTAGGGGCCTGGTTGTTGGCTTTGTGTGCTGGATCCTCAGGTTCTGACAGCTGGAGGCTGCAGAGGCTCTAGCTTACCTTGTGCTCAGCTGGAGCTGCTGGTGGTAGCTGTGTGTTTACTTCATTTTCCTTGGGTTATAGTGAAGCTCCTGGAGGTAAGGTGTGGGGGTGGGGGTGGTCTGGCCACTTCAGGTCACTTCCTTACTGGGGGCTGCACTAGAACATGAGTTAAGCTCAGTTGCTGGGGGACACCCATCCTTTGTGTGAGTGGTGGTTCTCTGTTCTGGTGTCTGCTCATTCCCTGGGTTGTGGAAAGGATCAGGGGGGATGGTGTGAGGGGGAGAGATGAGGGGTTCTGCTGTTGCCACTTTCCTGTTCCTCAACCCTGGGACTCAAGATCTCCTGCTGGTTTGCTGAGGAAGGGCTTGCTGCTACCTTGCCAGGACCCCTCCCATCCCATACTGGTCCCCTTCAAGTAGACCCTTTCCTGTTAATCCCCCTAGCCTCATGAGCTAAAAATTTGCTGCACCCCATCTTTCTGCTGACTCCACTGGCTTCATTTTCTGGGTTTTTCAAAGTTAGTAAGGGAGAGTGGGTGCCTCTTACTGCTTACTCTGCCATCTTGACTCCCAGAAGTTTTTCTTTTAATTCTTTATTTTAATTTATTTTTAATATGTTTAGTTTTCAGCATTGATTTTCACATGCGTTTGAATTACAGATTTTCTCCCCATTTCCACCCCCCC
>JAQQSZ010018761.1:0-10510 GCA_028646595.1 Phalanger gymnotis | reverse complement strand
TGGGAGCTCCGTGTGGGATAGACCTTACCCAGAGACCATCCAGGCTGTCCTGGGCTGGAGCCCTGCTTCCCTCTGACACTTTGTGGGTTCTGCAGCTCTAGAATTGGTTCAGAGCCATTGTTTTATAGGTTTTTGGAGGGACTTGGTGGGGAGCTCACACCAGTCACTGCTTCCCAGCCGCCATCTTGGCTCCAACCCCAATTCAATCCCCCTACAGTACATTTCAACTATGCTGTGCTGATGGAGCCACATTGATTAATGCTAAGAAAACGATCCTGGAGAGATGGGCTGAACACTTCCATAGTGTTCTCAACAGACCATCATCAATCACTGCTCAAGACATTTACTTCAGGTTGAAGTCAATCCATCTCTAGCAGAATTTCCAGCTGAAGAAGAAGTTTTGAATGCTGTTAGGGTCCTCTAAGGTGGCAAAGCACCTGGTATTGATTCTATTCCAGCTGAGATTTACAAGACTGAAATTTTCCAGGTTATATGGCAAGAGGAGGTTATCTCCCAGGAATTCAAGAATGCCTCCATTTTCCATCTCTATAAATAAAAAAGAAATAAATTGTCCTGTGATAATCACAAGGGGATATCTATCTCAGTCATTTCTGGCAAGATTCTTGCCAGAGTCGTCCTTCCTAGGCTGGTTCTTCACCTGCAAAGATAGTCATCCACTTGAGAGCCAGAGTAGTTTCAGGAAGTGATTAGTCATAGTCAATATGGTGTTTTCTGTTCAACATGTCTAGGAGAAATGCCAGGAGCAGAACAGAAGTCTATACAGAACAATCATTGATCAAACCAAGATTTTGATACTGTCAGTCATGAGGGCTTGTGGAAAAATTATGACAAAATTTGATTTCCTGGAGAAGTTCATCAGTATTGTATATCTTTTTCATAATGGCACGCTGTGTCAGTAAGGCAAAATGGGCTCCTTAGCACTTCAGGAGTTTGGCTTTTGTTTACTTTGAGTGATTCAGCTGTTTCATTTAATCTTGCTAAGTGCTAAGCCCCAGGCCCAAAGCCCTATCAGGTGTGAAGCCTGTGTGGATGTAGATTGATGACTTAAGAGGGGCCAACTAGGGAATCAGTTGCCTCTGGTCATTGAGGAGAGGCAAGCCAAGAGACAGCTACAGCTGAAGCTGAAGATAAAGCCAAAGCAGGAGCTGTGGAAGCAGAGCCGACCCGTGTGTGGACCCAGGAGTGCGAGCAAGGACTTAAGACTAGTGGGTAATCCTCTTACCAGAAAGGGGAAGCATGAATATGATTTGGTTTAATGCCATCATGCTTCTCTGTGGCCTCCTGGTTACTCTTGTGAGGCGGGCTTATTGGGCCTCAAAGCTTAAGATCACAATATTGGAATGGGGAGGATGGTTAGTGAGTCTGTTACTGTGGGGCCTAAATAAATGTTTTGATGCCTTCTACTTAGAGAATTCCTTATATCTTGCGGTTTCGAACCATTCAGACATGTATATGATTCTCTTTGAGATCATAAATTCGGCCTTCCTACTACACAAGCTTTCACAGGTTTTGAATATGGATGGTGCTCTTGCACTTTCCCAGTCATCAATGGAGTGAATCAGGGCTTGCCCCCAGGCTTTCTAGCATGATATTTTCAGCAATGTTATTAAATGTCTTCAGCGAGGATGAAAATGACATCAAGGTCTGCTGCCACATTGATGGTAATTTTTTATTTTGTAAAGGCTACAAGTCAAGACTAAAGTGGAGAGGGTGCTGGTGCATGTCCTTCCATTTGCAGACGATTGTGCACTATTGCAGCCTCTGAAGGTGAGATGCAACAAAGTATGGATCAATTTTCTGCTGTTTATGCTAATTTTGGTCTAATAATTAACACTAAGAAAAGTTCTCCACTAGCCAATGCCACAACATGCATACATGGAACCATCAGTCATAGCAAATGGAGGAATTTTGAATGTTATGGATAAGTTCACTTACCTTAGCAGTATACTTTCCAGAGATGTACAGATAAATCACGAGATTGACACATGCATTGCCATTGATAGTTCAGTGTTTGGTAGGCTCCAAAGGAAAGTGTCGGAAAAAAGACATATTACACTGCTTAGCAAACCGAAGGTCTACAGAGACATTGCACTGACCTCATTATTGTGTCCTATGAAACCTGGCCAGTACACCAATGCCGTGCCAGAGAAAAATAGCTTTCATTTAAATTGTTTTAGGAAGATTCTGAAGATCACCTGGCAAAATAAAGCACCAGACAAGGAGGTCATTTCTTGAGCTATACTGCCAAATATCCCAACTCTCCTGCAGAGGGTATGACTCTGATGGGCTGACCATCTTGTTCAAATGTCAAAGATATGTTTGCTTAAAATACTATTTTATGGGGAACTCACACAAGGCAAGTGCTCACACAGAGGTCAGATGAAATGATACAAGGACACTTTCCAGGTCTCTCTGACAAACTTTGTAATCAATCGTGCGACATGGGAGATATTGGCACAGTACTGACCGTCCAGCATGGTGGATAAATAAGGTGCTGTACTCTATGAACAAGGCAGAATTTCAGTAGCTCAAAGAACATGAGACGCACAAATTTTGAGACACCTCCACTCCAAATGTTTATATGGATTATTTGTACCTGACCTGTGGTGCAGTTCTGAGCTCATTTTGGTCTGATCAGACACACTATACCTTGTTTGTTTGTTTGTTTGTTTTAAGGGGAGAAGGCAGGGCAATTGGAGGTAAGTGACTTGCCCAAGATCACATAGCTAGTAAGTATGTCGAGTGTCTGAGCTTATATTTGAACTCAGGTACTCCTGACTCCAGGATGAGTGCTCTATTCACTGCACCACCCAGCTGCCCCTGCACTGTACCTTGAATCCAACATAGTGATATCAGTTTGGTACTCTTTTAGGAAGGACAACAAATAACAAACCTTATTGCAGTCATCTACTAACCTCCAATGCACTCTTCCACTCTTCCTCAATAGCTTCAGCAACTGGATTGCAGTCTTCTTCTCCATGCTCATTCTTAGCATTATTCTTGATATTTTTTTGTTGATTCTGATAATATTCAAGTCTTTATTTAATCACTACTATGATCCTCAGAATTGGTTATGAGGTCTTTAAACAGAAGAACATTTTGAGATTGCTGTACAGAGGACTCATGAATGGCTGGACTTGATGGTCATTAAGGGGACTTTACACTTCTCTATTCCCACAGAATATAATTTTCTTGAAAAATTAAGTATTACACTAAAGAAACCAGGCATAAAAATTAAGTTAAATACAATAAATAGTTCTTAAATACCTACAATGTAAAAGATAAAATGTTAAGAACTAAGTAGAAAATACAAAAAAAAAAGCAAAGTAACCCTTTCTTACATGGAGGTTATACTCCAATGGAGAAAACCAGACACAGATATATAATAAGTATAATACATGAATCAAGTAAATCAAGTACAAATCAAGTAAAATATATAAAGTCCAAAGATGGAATCTAAACAAAGTGCTATATGAAATATGAGAGAGGCATAAATTTCAGTCAGGGGGATCAAGAAATGATTTATAGAGAAAATTACAATAGCTACCATTTCCTTGGTAATTGAAAGTTTGAAAATGTGTTACATGTTATCTCACTGATCTTCAGAACAATGCTGAAGGCAATTTCTCTTATTTATATCCATTTTAGAGGTGATCGAACTGAGACTGACATTGCTTAGGTTTACAAAGTATATGACATAATTTAAACTCAGGTCTTCCTGACTTCAAGTCCAGCATTCTATCCACTATACTATCTATTTTGTAATTACGACTATGAAGGAGAAATAATGAAAATATAGTCCAGCAATCACTCTAGGTTTAAGAAGAACAGATTTCAAATAGTTCAGAGAGAACATAGGTAAGATCCTAAGACCTAAAATTATGGAAATATTTATACTAAAAGCAATGAGAAACTCTCAAGAATTAAATTCTCATGTCACAAAGATAAATGATTCAGATGAGGAAGGAAAGAAGGAGCCATTTAAAGGAAAGGATGTACCTTCTGATATTATTTATATGTAGCCTAAAGAGACAATGGAATTAAGGCTGAGTGGGAGAGTGTACATTTCTACACATGGTGCTCATTAATCAATTTGGCTTTTGAAACATCAATGAATGGAAAATAAAAGCAAAAAAAGGCAGTATAATGCGTTGTTTTAGAAGAAAATTCCATCCTTTGTTGTGTACACAAGACTGCTAGAAATATATTTTTTATTCATTAAATGAATTTTAAATATGTTTTTTGGGATGGGGAGGGCTTAAGGTATAGAAAAAAGGACAAAATTTTTCTATGCTTTGAAAATCTAATGCAAGTCATTTTGGTATTGCAATTTATATTATCACGTAATAGACAAAACACACCAGTCAAGATTAAGCAAAGGTTCAGAAGGTAGGTAACAGTCTCAAAATAATAATAAGTTAAAATTTCTCCTCACTCTATGGAAGTATTTTATTAAAGTGATACAATCCTTTTTCAACTACTCCATCAAAGGATTCTCCTTTCTACCTAGTCAGAGCTGAACTACAGGGATACTTCTACCAAATAAAGAAAGCAACAAGGTCTTAGTTCTCTTAGTCTGATCATTATCCAACTCATTTTAGAGAGGAAACTCTTCTGGGAAGGTCTGGAACAGTGGTTCTATGGAGTGGATGGGAACCTCTTTAGACCTTCAAAAACAATGATGTAAAATGTTTTCAGTTTAAGTCACTGTTTTGATTAAGTAATGATAAGACTGCTCATTTAAGTGTAACCAATGAATTTAGAATAAAGTACCTACTGATATAATTTATATGCAGCCTAAAGAGACAATGGAGTTAGGGTTGTATGAGTGTATATTTCTACACATGATGTTCCTTAATTAATTTAGATTTTGAAACATCAATGAACAAAAAATAAAAGCAGAAAAAGGCCAGTAGGATGTTTGTTTGTTTTTTTAAAATGTCACAGTACTGTAATTATAATTTCTAGTACAATTCAATGTATGAGATATCAGGGACCAGTTCCACTCCCTTTGTTCTGAAACTGTAAAAAGGGATCTTTTTTGCATGAATACAATTTGTCTCCTTTTTGGGGATATTCCACAAAAGCTGAGTATAGCTCAGGGAGAAATAGAGCTAAAGGGTCCTAGGTCCAGAGAACAGGGGAAGATGGAGAAAGCCTATTTATGAGAAAAAAAAACAAACCAAACCAAAGCAAAACACTTGTCAAAAACGTTGTTCATTTGTGGCCTGAGATGACCTCTGTCTCTTTGAACTCTGAAACCAGCGAAACATAACATGAAAACACTGAATAAAACTCCTTTTCACATTTGTCTCTAGAGAAATATCACTATGAAAAGTAAATATAACTGCCTTGAAATATAAATGCAGTGTAATTACGACATTGTCTTTGAAAGTGACTATGAAGCAAAGAAAGCTATAAAATAAAAATAATGTCTAAAAGCAAAGAAAGCTATAAAAAAATAATATCCAACATTATTAGTATTGGAAGAGAAATGCTACTCAGTGCAGCAGCAGCCCTTCTTCCTCCACAGTGGTCAGCTACGACTCCTGACTCCCCAGCAACCATGTCGAAGGGACCCGCAGTTAGCATTGATCTTGGCACCACTTACTCTTGTGTGGGAGTCTTCCAACACGGGAAAGTGGAGATCATTGCTAATGACCAAGGAAATAGGACCATCCCAAGCTACATCGCCTTCATCGACACTGAATATTTAATTGGTGATGCTGCAAAGAATCAAGTTGCAATGAACCCCACCAACACAGTTTTTGATGCCAAGCATCTGATTGGTCGCAGATTTGATGATGCAATTGTGCAGTCGGACATGAAGCATTGGCCTTTCATGGTAGTGAATGCCACAGGCAGGCCTAAGGTCCAAGTGGAGTACAAAGGGGAGACCAAAAGTTTCTATCTAGAAGAAATATCTTCTATGGTCTTGACCAAGATGAAAGTAATTGCCGAAGCTTACCTTGGGAAGACTGTCACAAACGCCAAGGTCACAGTACCAGCCTATTTCAATGATTCCCAATGCCAGGCCACCAAAGATGCTAGAACCATCACTGGTCTCAATGTGCTCCAAATCATCAATGAACCAACTGCTACTGCTATTGCTTATGGCTTGGACAAAAATGTTGGTGCTGAGAGAAATGTGTTGATCTTTGACCTTGGAGGTGGTACTTTCGATGTCTCCATTCTTACCATTGAAGATGGCATCTTTGAGGTCAAGTCTACAGGTGGGGACACCCACTTGGGTGAAAAGGACTTTGACAACAGAATGGTCAATGATTTCATTGCTGTATTCAAATGAAAACACAAGAAGGACATCAGTGAGAACAAGAGGCCTGTTTGCTGTCTTCGCGCCACTTGCCTAAGCGTACCCTCTCTTCCAGTACCCAGGCCAGTATTGAAATTGACTCCCTTTATGAAGGTATTGACTTCTACACATCAATCACCCAAGCCCGTTTCGAAGAGCTGAATGCTGATCTCTTCCTTGGCACACTGAATCCTGTGGAAAAGGCCTTGAAAGATGCCAAGCTAGATAAATCACAGATTCATGACATGGTCCTGGTGGGTGGTTCTACTTGAATCCCCCAAATCCAGAAGCTTCTGTAGGATTTCTTCAAAGGCAAAGAACTCAACAAGAGTGTCAATCCTGATGAGGCTGTTGCTTATGGTGCAGCTGTCCAGGCTGCCATTTTGTCTGGAGATAAATCTGAGAATGTACAGGACTTGCTGCTGTTGGATGTCACTCCTCTTTCCCTTGGAATTGAAACTGCTGGTGGAATTATGACCGTTCTGATCAAACGTAATACCACCATCCCCACCAAGCAGACACAGACCTTTACCACCTATTCAGGCAACCAGCCTGGTGTGCTTATTCAGGTTTATGAAGGTGAGAGAGCAATGACAAATGACAACAACCTGCTTGGTAAATTTGAGCTCACAGGAATTCCCCTAGCACCCAGGGATGTTCCTCAGATTGAAGTAACATTTGACATTGATGCAAACAGCATCCTCAATGTTTCAGCTGTGGATAAGAGCACAGGCAAGGAGAACAAGATCACCATCACCAATGACAAAGGACGTCCGAGCAAAGAAGATATTGAGCGCATGGTCCAGGAGGCTGAGAAATACAAGGCTGAGGATGAGAAGCAGAGAGACAAGGTGTCTTCTCAGAATTCTCTGGAGTCTTATGCTTTCAACATGAAGGCCACTATAGAGGATGAGAAACTCCAAGGCAAGATTGGGGATGAAGACAAACAGAAGATCCTTGACAAATGTAATGAAATAATCAACTGGCTGGATAAGAACCAGACTGCTGAGAAGGGAGAATTTGAGCATCAGCAGAAAGAATTGGAGAAGGTCTGCAATCCCATCATTACTAAACTGTACCAGAGTTCAGGGGGCATGCCAGGAGGCATGCCTGGTGGGTTCCCAGGGGGTGAAGCAGCCCCACCCCATCTGGAGGTGCTTCTTCTGGACCCACCATTGCAGAGGTCGACTAAACGCACCAGAAGAAAGAGCATTCCACACAGCTTTCCAAAAATTGAAGGACTCAAATGAGTAGCCAAGGCAGTATCAGTTTAAAAGTAACATTTAAGCTACTGTGTACAACTGGGCATTCTGAATATTTGAACGTGTGCAGAGGGAGAGAAGTGAACAACATTATACTTTATCAGTACTGTAAACAAGTAGAAATGCAATTCTTGTCCTGGAGAATAAAATCTATCTAAATTGGCACCATAAAAAATAAAAGAAGAGAAATTTTGACTTTTCACTCCTTTCTCAAAATTTCTATTTCATTTCATCATTTAATCACATGTACTTTGAAGAGCAAATCATTCAAATCAGTTTAAACAAGATTAGAAATTTGTAACATTGGAATGATTGTTTCTTCCCTTTTCTTTTGACCAGATTTGATGCCAACTGCAATCAACAATGCTTCCAAGCATGGACAGACTTTGTTGTTGCTGACTTGTTTGACTCTTTGTGACTCCACTTGGGGTTTTCATGGCAAAGATACTAGAGTGGATTGTCATTTCTTTGTCCAGTTCATTTTGCAGATGAGGAAACTAAAGTAAACAGGGTTAAGTGACTTGCCCATAGCTAGACACATAGCTAGCAAATGTCTGAGGACATATTCGAAGTAGTCTTCCTGACTCCAGGATTGGCACTCTATCCACTGCACCGCCTAGCTACTTTTAACTAACATTGCATGAGTCTTTATGGACTGTGTGATTCCAGAAGATAGTAGAAAAAAATATTATCTGTAGTTATATAACCAGATTAATCCCCATAATGTTAAAAAAAACCAAACAATTTCTCTTTAGTCAATAATGGAAAGAAAAACTAACCACTACTCCAAAAAAAGAAAATTGTTCAATATCCCTAATTATTAGAAAACTTAAGGAAACCTATGATAGTCAAAGAGCTAGTGAAGTTATTCTAGACAGACAGTGGAAGAGTTGCCATCATTCATTTTAAAGTAATTATTTATAAAATAAGAATGAAGTAACTATATTTGGAGAAATAGAGAGTGACCAGGATGAGAAGATTAAATCTAAGCCAAATCATATTAGGATGATTTTGCTAAACTGGGGATGCTTAAATTGTAGAAAAGAAGCCATAAATGCAGTACATAATACCTTCCTTCAAGGTTTTGAAAGCTGTAAATCAAGGAACTAAAGTTTCTTTGCTTCTCCTTGGAAAAAAGGACTAAATCCAATATGTGGAAACTGTAGGAATGCAATTTTTGGCTCAATGTAAGGAATAACTATCTAATAATTTGTGATGCTAAAATATGACAAATGTATTATTTTATAAGGAAGTGAGCTTATTATGATTTATTACATTTAAGTTGAAGCTGGGTGGTCAGTTTTCAGGGAACTTCAAAGGAATTTTGCCTTCCATTAGGAATTAAATTAGATTACTTCGGTAACCTGTGGCTCAAAAAACCATTTGTATAAGACTATTTTTATCCATGGAAATTGGTTCCTCAATGTTCTACACCTGCATTAGGGTTGGAATTGATTAGAGCTTGAGAGAAGAAAAATCTTGGTTTTCTGGCTTCCCACTTTGGGAGAGAAGCTGATGGTTCCAGACTCTCTTCAGGTTCTTGAAAGGAAAAAAAAAAGGCTTTGGGAAGAAGCTGACACATAGAGGGATCAGAATCTTCAACATGTCCCTATCTCTTAATATATCGGAGGCTTTGGGGAATTTCCCCTTGAGTGAAATCTGAGACTTTCTTCCTTTAGATAAGTTATTTCTAATGGGAGAACTCTGCATTATCTGGCATATTCTGTGATTTCTATTTTTCTATTGACTTGAATAAATGGATTGATTTGCCATTTATATTTGCTATTTGCTACATGTTATCATAATGAAACTGGGATTTGGAGAAAAAGATGTCAAGCCTTGGATATATAGCTTGGGATGTTTTTTTTTTTTTCTCATTAACAGACACCAACTAAGAGCACAACATGAATTTACAAATCATTTCCCCTAGACTAATAATTTTTAAGGGAGCAAATATATATGATTTTAGCCCAGTCCCCTTTCTCTTTGAGGAAGGTGGAGTAGTCAGCCTCTCACCTCAGCTTCCTGCTTCCCTTCTTGGTAGGAATTAAAGTCCCTCTTAGAGAAGAAAGAGGAGAGGACACTCCGGGAGTATCTATTCTTGCTTCTTCAAGGGCTGTTTCTAGAAAGATCCATGTGGGCATGATTAAAAAACAGCTATATGTCCCCTTGAAATTAGGTAATTTTGAATACTCACACATGGCTCTCTTAAGCAATATGGTGATGAAGTATGTTGTGATATATCTGAATTGCTTTGCTTATTGCTGTGTCATTTTTTTTCTATTTCAAAAGACTGCTACAGGCATGTGGGGATCTCCCAATAATGAAAAAAGAACGTAAACCTGAAACTAAATCAATACAGAAACATACCAATGCAAATTGATAACTTCTTTGCAACAGAAAATTTTAGATATTTCCCTGTGACACTGAGAGGTCAATTGGTTTGCTCAGGGTGATGCAACCAGTCTGTTCTGTCTTTAAAACTGGTTTTTTAATACCGTGATGCCTCTTGTGCTAAAAATGGAAATATGCACAATACTGAAAGACTTAAGAAGCTGCCAATTTAATTTATTTTGCCTTAAATATATCCCTTAAAGTCCTATTCTGCTGTCCTGTTGTTGTATTAATATAACATTGCATTTGCAAAGGCTATTTCTTATGATCGCAAACTCTAGAAGATCCCATCAAGAAAATGAGGCTTCGATGTGGAATAAAATAAACTTGGTATATTTTTTGTCCAAAGATTCAAACCCACCCCTTTTCTAAATGTGTCTGTTTCTTTTTTTTTTAATTTATTTTTAATATGTTTAGTTTTCAGCATTGATTTTCACATGCGTTTGAATTACAGATTTTCTCCCCATTTCCACCCCCCCACTCCAAGATGGCGTACACTCTGCTTGCCCTGTTCCCCAGT
>JAQQSZ010018760.1:0-10510 GCA_028646595.1 Phalanger gymnotis | reverse complement strand
GCTCACTGTCCCAGCTTCCTTATTCTGGGGATTGTGAGTCTCGTTGTTGAATTTGTGAATTATAGCCTTCAGTTTCCTGAGGTGTGGGGGAGTGGGTCTGGGTGGCCGAAATCTCCTCTTCTCATGGGGTTGTTTTCCAGTACTGTTGCTCTTCAGCAATGATCTCAGCTCTTTGTTGGTCGACTTGGGTGTCTGGAACTTCCCCTGGGGGAGCAAGAGTATGTCTGGGCTCCTGGTGTTGACCCCTGCTGGCTCTGCCCCTCTGGGACTTAGGTACTTTCACTACTGGGCCACTGAAGCCCCACTTCTGTCTCCTCTATTCCAGCATTTTTGGTTTTTTTTTCCTTTTTTCCCCTGAGGAATTCTCTGGGTGGTGAGGGGAGGGATTAGAGCCATTTATCTGGCCATTTTGTCTCCCAGAAGTTCAAGAACCGTCTTTTGGGCTGCAAGCCTCAGGAGTTGGTATCTCAAGGTCAGTGGCAGTGCTTCCACAGAGTGCTGTCCTGTGTTGGGAGGCCTGGAGATCTCCACTGGTTTCGGGCCCTCAGCTTTCTCCCAGCCTGTCTCCCACGTGGGTTTCCCGGCCAGCTGCTTCCTCTTTGGTCCCATCTGGAGCAGCTCCACATGCTGAGCGCTCTCCAAGCCTACAGATTTGTTCCTTCAGCCTTTCAGACTCTCCTAGCTGGGAAATTTGTCCCACTCAGACTTCTTGCAGTTTCTAACTCTCTCAAATCTGCTCAAATTCATTTTTTCATAGGAATCTGACAGAACTTGTGAGAGAGCTCTGGTAAGATGCTGTTTTCATGCGGCCATCTTGGCTCCACCCCCTCGAGTCATTTTCTTTCTTATGGAGCTGGATCTCCTTTATAGTTGGTTAACTTTCTTTTCACAATCTTTTTTGTTTTTCTTGTGCTGTTCTTTTTTTTTTAATTTTTTACCCCTCCATCTCTTTTAATAGATTTTTAAAGTCCTGTTAAAGTTCTTCTATGAATTCTTTTTGGGCAGGTCATCATTTGACATTAGTTATTCTTTGGGGTAGGAGAGGATTCCTTTTTGCTCCAGTATCCTCCTCTGAAGATGAACCCAGGTTTTCTCTATTTCCATAGTAACTTTCCAAGATTGGGTTTTTTATCCTTTGCCTGTTCATTTAAAAAAAATTATAGCAACTTGTTGCAATCACCACTAGTCCTGGATTACAGGGGATGGTGCCTCAGGCCTCAGGTTTTCCTTCAGTTCTCCACTCTGGCCTGGAACCAAAACAAGGAACTCCACCCTCCTGTAGTGGTCCCAATGTGTCGGTAAGGCAAAATGGTTTCTTTAGAATGGGCTCCTTAGCACTTCAGGAGTTTGGCTTTTATTTACGTTGAGAGATTCAGCTGTTTCATTTAATCTTGCTAAGTGCTAAGCCCCAGGCCCAAAGCCCTATCAGGTGTGAAACCTGTATGGGTGTAGATTAATGACTTAAGAGGGGCCAGCTGAGGAACCAATGGTCTCTGGTCATTGAGGGGAGGCTTGAGAACGCCAGAGGCGCAAGCCAAGAGACTACAGCGGATGTGGAAGCCGAAGCAGGAAGCTGCGGAAGCAGAGCTGATACGTGTGTAAGGACTTGAGGGCAGTAAATATGATTAGGCTAAATACTATCTTGTTTTTCTGTGGCCTCCTGGTTACTCTTGTGAGGCAGGCTTTCTGGGCCTGGAGCCTTTTTGTCAAGATGTCAGAATGGTGAGGCTGGTTGGCAGATCTGCTGTGGTGGGGCCTAAATAAATGTTTTCTTGTGTTCTACTTAGAGAATCTCTCATACCTTGCGATTTCAAACCATTCAAACATATACATGATTATATTTGAGATTATAAATTCGGCCTTCCTACTACACCCAGCCCCATTGCTTCTGTACTCACCAGGCATGTGCTGGTTCCTTTTAGCCCCAGGCTGCTTCTTGGCAGCATAGCTAAGCCTGGAATCCTTATCAGCAGAGATTCTCTCAATTGTCCCCTGCTCAGATGCTCAACTCCCCACACTGTCTAGGAGGCAAAAATTCCTGTGTCTGAGGACTCAGGCTACCCACCCCTCCACAACCCAGCTTGCCCCAGGGCTCACTGCTTGCTGTTTCAGCAGAACTAACTTGGAGATGTTTACACTTTACAAGGACCAAACCTCAGTCCTGTGCTTTTTTTTCTGTTTTCCTCTTGTTGTCCTGGAAGGACTACTGCTCTGTCCCAAGTCGTATTTATTTTTACTGCTCTATGTTCGCCCTGAGGCACTATTTTGCCTTATTTATGGGGGATGTCTGAAGAGCTTGGAATTTTCTGACCTACTCTGCCATCTTCTCTGTATCCTCTCCCTGTGTTTTATTATTATTTGGGGTTTAGTCAGGATAATTTCCAAAGCAGTTATTGTTTGTTTTAAAATTCTTAAAATGCATGTTAAGAATGGATGTTGATTAGGTATTATTCACTTTAAATGTACTCTTCCCATTGAGCTTCAGTTTTAGGACACCAGTAAATCTTTTGGCACACATAGTCTTAGCTTTCTCCTTGATAGCTTAATGCTTGAAGTGTTTTGCCTGGACTCAGGAAGAGACCAAGGAATTTGCAAGTATTACATTTATACAGTGGTTTAGTTTGATATCTGATTCATGATTTAAGCCTTCAGTCTCAATTTTCTCTGGGCATACATTGACAATTTTACCCTTATTAAGTTCAAATGATATTTTTTAGATCATTAAAGAGTGATTATATGAGATAAAGATGATTAGTGTATTTTTCAGTGGAGCCACATAACTTGATGTCATCCAAATACGGCAGGAGATGAAGAAGATATTTAAATATGGCTGCCTTTTTAACATCCAAGACATTTTGAGTACCATTTAAGAGATAAACTAATGAGTTTGAGAGTAGACAGAATAATAATTGGCTTTAATCTTCCTGAAAGGTTTTATGTTTTTTTTTTCAGTTTTTGACATTATTGTGTTGGTATCATGTTTGAAATAAACAACATTTTTTCCTATGTGGACATCAGATAATTTAGGTGTTCTCACTATACTTGAATCTTATTTAGAGAACACAATTAAGTCATGAAAGCAGAACTGAAGCAAAGCATTTGGGATAATCAATAAAAGCAGCATAAATGTTATGACCTTTTCAGGTGGCTTGCTTAATTATCACTAAATGGATAACAAATGGTTTTTTATGCCTCAAATTTTTGGCACACCTTTTTTCCTCAGTCAATGTATTTTTGTATGTACTTAGAGATTTTTAAGTGAATGAAACTGTGATCCTTTGTATAAAGTACACAAAGATGTAATTATTGTATATTTAGAAGGGTCACTAGTATTCTCATCTTTTTGCAGAATATATGCAATGTCTTTTGTTAAGAAAGATATGGCTAAACATGTCAAAGATGCTTTTACAGTGTTTTGCTAATAATTCATGGACCATTGTGAAATGTTTATGCCACTAATAATGGATCTTATCTAGTTCTGCCAATTTGCAGTTTTGTAGAAATTCTGAAGTTTCAATCACGTCCTTTAACACAACTGATCTGTCATCTATGATAACATTGTTTCCCATGCCTTCTATGTTTCTTCCAACTCATATTTTTTTCTTGTGCTTTGGACTTATTTTGACCAGAAATTTACAACCCACCCTCTTTGTAGATTCCTTCTCCTCTCATATCTTTGCTTCTCATCCGTCTGTGATAAAGTTTTTGTGGATGTTGAATTGTTTTGTTTCTTTCTTTGAACTGCTTTGAGTTATTGCATGAATTTAAGCTTTTAACTTCTAAAAAACTTTGTTTGGTGAGGAGATTCTGTTCTATAGGGGAGATTTTAATCAGGTGATATGGGATTCTACTTTTATGTAATGCAAACCAACTAGTTACTTGATGAAATTTTCCAACATATTTCTATAAGGATTTAATAGTTTTTTTTCTCGAGTCACTTCTGCTAAGGTGGTATTTGATGCTTTTCCTCAAAAAATATTCCTTAATAGCACAGCCTTTTTTCTGATGGTTCTTACTATGGCAAATGTCAACATGTACTATCACAATCAAGTCCTGAAATCTTTTTATTTCTTTTCGTGAAATATTGGGGGAGAATGAATTAATTTATGATAATTCTAGCAAATACGAGCTTCCCCTCACCCCCGATATCTCTGTTTTGCTATAGATGATCTATGAGCTGTGCTTTTGTTATCAAAATAATAAAGGTTTGTTGTTGTCTTCAGAAAATTGAGTCCCAATATTCTTATCTCCTCTTCAAAATCAACTGAACCATTGGCATCGCCTTTTGTTATCAACTTGGTCATTCAGAAGAATGTATGCAGTTTACACTGATTTGGGATTTTCATTAACTTCTGTTCCTTCAATTTTTTCTTCTTTTCCTTTTTAAGATTTTCATGGCTATTTGCTCTCATGCACTTATTTTGTCTAATATTGATTTAGAAATTAAGTTACTTTTTATGATTGCCCAAAATGGATTATGAACCTTGGAGCTGAAGGTACATTCAACAAAAAGCCATGTGAAGTCCTGGCTAATAATTGGTGAGATGTTTCCAATGTCGTGGGGATATAGTATTGGGACATAAGGTAATTGGTGATGTTTTTATTCCATTTCATGTATTTTTGTATTTTGCTCTCTGTTTTTGGCCAGTGTTATCTGTACTCAAGCATTTTTACCAGGTGGGGTATTCGTATTTCATATTTGTTCTAATGTATCTTTGCTTTTTCTGGTACCAGACCATGAAGGGGCACTTCTTGCTCTACCATTCTCCATGGAAAGCTGATCATCATGCCAGTTTTGAGTGCCCCATCTGTTTCTTAGATTCATAGGCCTTCTACTGGTCTAGGTTCTAACCCCATCATCTTTATAGCTGGATGCCAAATACCTGCTGTTTTGAGGTTCTTTCCAGATCTCCAGAATAGCTATAGCAGTCTCAGGTCACACAATGGCTCTGGAGTGCATTATTCTGGATGGCATTCCCATATAGAGCTACTGTCCCACATTTATAACATACGAATGGGGCTTAGGGAGGTGATTGCTGGAGTTGATGCTAATGTTGCTATTGTTACTGTTGCTCTTGTTATCTCCTCATTTTCATTAGGGTTCATGCAGCAATGGTCCTAGGACAAGTATCTATCTATCTTACTACTAATCCTTTACATTTAACATCTTACATACTACTAGGAAGGTGGACAAAATCAATAGCTTTTCACAGTAAAATTAAAATTAAAAATATGTATGCTTACACTATGTAAGTGTACTGAAAGTGCCCTTGACTCAGTTCCATTTCCTGTTGTCATATGATTTCAAGCTTCCCTGCTATATCTCTATGTATCAAAAACCTTCTTGTTCCATGCAGTTTGTAGATTATTAATATTTGGGATAGTAATGGCTTTTAGACACATTGTCTTTGGTTGTATTTGGGGACCTGTGAGCAACTATTTGGTGTGAGATAGTGTTCTAGTTGCAGTATAGTTATTTGGATGAGTTCTCCAGAGTCTTGAGGTCTGTGTAGGGATTATCTATCAATACATGAATACAGAGTTTCTGATGTATAGTTGTAATTAATAAATCATATCTTGCCAAATAGAGAGAAAGGAAATGAATATTTATTTGGCACTTGCTATGAATTAGGCACTATATTTAAACACTTTACGAATATTATCCCATTTGTTTCTCACAACAACCTTGAGAGCTGGGTGCTATTACTATCTTCACGTTTTTAGTTGAAAAAATTGAGACAAAGGACACTAACTGAATTGCCAAGATTCACACTGCTAGTAAGTGTCTGAGGTCACATTTGAACTCAGGTCTTCCTGACTCTAGGTCCAGTATTCAATGCAGTGCTGCACTTAATTTCTTCTAGGCATTACTATGGTATTCATTTACTATAAAAGTTTGCAATGTGAAGTGATATATTATAGATTTATGCTATTTATTACATGATATAGATTGATTATTAAATCCTGCAGCCCAAACATAACCCTTCTGTGATTTCTGGTTTTGAATTGCCATCATAAACTACTCCTTTTCTACAAAGTTTTATGTAAATCTGAAATTTATTTGAGAAAGTCTGTCAGTATATTTTTGGCTGACTTCATACAAATTTCACCAATGGAGGCCCTTTTAATTACGCTATTGGATTTTATCTACTTCATAGACTCCATCTGGTGGTAAACTATTTTTAGTCATATTTAACGAATCCAGTGACATGTAACTATTATCAGCCTTTACTATTGCTCAATAAAGAATGTCTAGTTCTAAAGTATTTTTTAAAATAATATAAATTCTGAGTATCATAATTTTGTCTAGATCTATGTTTTCATGACTGTGGGCAAATCTACCAATATTTATTGGCAACTCTTATTTAAATTAAAGTCTTAGAGAGTTACCTAAAGAAGTAGGAAATTAAATGGCCTGACTGTGATTTTATAGCTAGAAAGTGTTAGAGGAAGACTCTGAATCTAGTTCTTCCTCACTCCAAGGAAGAGTATCCTGCATGTCCGTTATGTCATATGCTTCTCAGTATTGTGAGTCATCATTATCACGCTCATCATCATCGCTATTTAAAATATTCAGAGTTAGCTCTTCAGTTTCTATGTCATAAACAAGGTGAATAAGAAAATCAAACCCTTTTCAGGGAAGGGCATGGGGAGATGGCCTTTTCAAATGTGCTTGGATTATAATAGGTACTTATTAAATAATTATTGGCTGGTTGATTGATTATACATTTCAACAATAAATAAGAAAGTACTTTATAAAATTAATTTTTGGAGATTTCCATATTTTCATTGCAAATCTTATACTTCTTTATTCTCTATTATTTAACCTCATAACCATTAGACTTCTATTTTTCTCATGACACAGAAGCAAAAATCCATATATCCTACAGTGACTTTTGTGTGTATTTCTGGAAGTTGTTAATTCATCTTTGATAGACTCCAAAGGACATTTTAAAAAATATTGTGAATTATCACCACAGAGGTTAACAGGGAGACTACCACTTCTCTCCTATAACCCTTCTACTCCAAAGTTTCATTCTCACTCCACCCAGCCCTTCCACTATGCCCTTGGGAATGCCTGTTTCAATGGCAATATATTTTCTTTCATCTTAAATCTATTCCTCTCTTGCTCCTTCCATCTACTAGCTCTTACTGAAACCTGAACTTCCCATGATGGCACAACCTCTTTGGCCATGCTTTCTAGTACTACTTTCAACCTCACTCATTGTCCTCACCTCACTGTTTAGTGAAGGGGAGTTGGCCTATATCTTACTCTGAATTGCCACTTCTAGGTTCTCCTCCTTCCTCCTTCACTCAGTAACCTTTCTTCCTTTGAGGTGAATGCTACTCTTATCTATCACCCAATCAAAATCCCAATAGCTGTTGTCTACAGACTCCCAGGTTATTCCTTTTCCTTCTTCAATAAATTTGACTTAGCTTACATTTTTTTCTCTATTCCCCAACTTCTGCTCTCATGCTAGGGGACTTCAACATACATACTAATTCTCCATCAATAACCTAATCACCTCCCATGACCTAATTCTCCATCTCACCTTAGCCACACAAAATATGACCTTCAAACCACTGACCCCCTCAATTCTCTCTTTCTAACTTGCATTAGCCCCTCTCTTCTCTTCTCGCCACGTTGTCTACATGGCGAACCAATTTGTTTCTATGCTTTCCTCTTCTCTTTAATCGCTAAACCCCTCATCACATCACCAGGTATACTCAGCCAAGCCTCAGGCTTGGGTCACTCCCATTATTACTCACCCTCACACTTACACATATGCTTCTAAGTAAAGATGGAGAAAATCACACAACCATTCTTATTGGTTCTGCTACAAATTTGTTACAAAACCTCAAGTGGGTCCTCACTACTGCTAAACAATTCTTCTATACTTCCCTTTTCAAGTCCCTCTCCCACTTCCCACAACAGCTCTAGTATTCAAGTGATCTCATTCCATATCATCTCCTTCAACAGATTGCCCCTTTTGTTATTCCCACTCTTTCTTTTGTTGTCTTTTGAGTAGCCCATCTTCTTTTTTTTTTAATTAAGATTTTTTATGTTTAGCTTACAACACTCAGTTCTACATGTTTTTGAGCTCAAGATAGTTTGCCTCCATCTGCATAGTTCTTTCTCTGGATGTAGATAGCTCTTTCCATCATGAGTCCTTTGGAGCTGTCTTTGAACCTTGCATTGCTGAGAAGAGCCAAGTTTATCAGTTAGTCATCACAGAATCAATATATCTGTGGTTGTGTACAATGTTCTCCTGGTTCTGCTCTGGTCACTCAGCATCATATCATGTAGGTCTTTCCAGGTTATTATGAAGTCTGTATCTTCCCCATTTCTTATGCCACAATACCATTCCATTCCATTTATATACCACAACTCATTTAGCCATACCCCAATTTATGGGAATCCCCTTGATTTCCAATTATTTGCTATCACAAAAAGAGCTGCTATAAGTACTTTTGTACATACAGGTCCCTTTCCCACTCGTGTGATCTCTTTGGGATACAGCCCTAGAAGTAGTATTGCTGGGTCAAAGGGTATGCACATTTTTATAGCCTTTTGGGCATAGTTTCAAATTGCTCTCCACAATGGCTGGATCTGTTGACAATACCAACAACAATGAAACAGTGTTCTAATTTTCCCCACATCCTTTCCAGCATTTATCATTTTCCTGTGTTGTCGTGTTAGCCAATCTCACAGGAGAGATGTGGTACCTAAGAGTTGTTTTGATTTGCATTTCACTAATCAATAGCGATTTCTGGCATTTTTTCATATTCCTATGGTTATCTTTAATTTATTCCTCTAAAAACTGCCTGTTCATATCCTTTGACCATTTCACAATAGAGGAATGACTTGTATTCCTACTTTTGGCTCAGTTCTCTGTATATTTTAGAGATGAGGCCTTTATCAGAGACACTGGTTGTAAGACTTTCTCCCAATTTTCTGCTTCCCTCCTAATCATTGCATTGATTTTTTTTAACATAAAAACTTTTCAATTTAACATAATCAAAATTATCCATTTTTCATTTTGTAATGCTCTCTATCCCTTGTGGTGTCATGAATTCTTTCCTTTCCCATAAATCTGACAGGTAAACTATTCCTTGCTCTCCAAAATTGCTTATAGTATCAACATTTATTCCTAAATCACGAACCATTTTGACTTTATTTTGGTATATGATGTATGATATTGGTCTTTGTCCAGTTTCTGCCCTACCATTTTCCAATTTTCCAAGCAGTTTTTGTGAAATAGTGAATTCTTAGCCCAGAAGCTGGATTCATTGGGCTTATAAAAGGATAGATTTCTAGTCATTGACTACTGCATCTTGTGTACCTAACCTATTCCACTGATCCACCACTCTGTTTCTTAGCCAGTGCCAGGTAGTTTTGATGACTGCTGCTTTACAGTACAGTTTAATATCTGGTGTGGCTAGGCCACCTTCCCTACCATTTCTTTTCATTAATTCCTTTGATATTATGGACCTCTTGTTCTTCCAGATGAATTTTGTTATTACTTTATCGACCTCTGTAAAATAATTTTTGGTAGTTCATTTGGCATGGCACTGAATAAGTAAATTAGTTTAGGTAAAATTGTCATTGTTATTATATTAGCTCAGCCTAGTCATGAGCAACTGATGTTTTTTTTTTCATTTTTTAGATCTGACTTTGTTTGTTGTGAAAAATGTTTTGTAAATATGTTCACATAGGCCCTGGGATTGGCTTGGCAGGTAGACTTAGTGTCTACAGTAACTTTAAATGGAATTTATCTTTCTTTCTCTTGCTGTTGGGCTTTGTTAGTAATGTATTAGAATGCTGAGGATTTATGTGGGTTTATTTTATATCCTGCAACTTTGCCAAAGTTGTTTATTATTTCAAGTGGCTTTTTACTTGATTCTCTAAGTAAATCATCACATCGTTTGCAAAAAGCGATCATTTAGTTTCTTCTTTGCCTATTCTACTTCCTTCAATTCCTTTTTCTTCTCCTGTTGCTACAGCTAACATTTCTAGTACAAACTGAATAATAGGGGTGATAATGGACATCATTGTTTCCACCTGTGATCTTATTGGGAATGCATCTAGTTTATCCCCATTACATATAATACTTGCTGATGATTTTAGGCAGATGCTATTTATAATTTTAAGGAAGGCTCCATTTGTTCCCATGCTTTCTAGTGTTTTTAATAGGAATGAGTTTTGTATTTTGTCAAAGGCTTTTTCTGCATCTGTTGAGATGATCATATGGTTTCTGCTAGTTTTGTTGTTGATATGATTAATTATGCTAATGGTTTTCCTAATATTGAACCAGCCTTGCATTCCTGGAATAAATTCTACCTGGTCATAGTGTATTATTCTGGTCATAAGTGGCTGCAATCTTTTTGCTAATATTTTATTTAAAATTTTTGCATCAATATTCATTAGGGATATTGGTCTATAATTTTCTTTCTCTGTTTTGAGTCTTCCTGGTTTGGGTATTAGTACCATATTTTGTGTCATAAAATG
>JAQQSZ010018759.1:0-10510 GCA_028646595.1 Phalanger gymnotis | reverse complement strand
TTATCTTTGGTAATGACTGTCATGTCCTTTCCCAGATGGCTGGGCAATGAGCATTCCTGAGCTCCAGCTCTCTAGGGAAGTTCCTGAGAACTCCTGAGGGCATCCTCTCTTAACATCCCTAGTCATTAAGACTTAATGATAATAGCAAGAATAGTGAAACATGTGCTTTCCTTATTTTCTATACTATAGCAGCATCATGGGCAATGTCCAAGAACCAAAATTATACCCTCAGTAGGACTATAACCATGCACAGTGATTAGTAAAATTGCAGCTGTAGTAGCTAGTTATTACAACCATTCTAGTACCCTGTAATATTGTATTCACTTCTAGTTGTCTTCAGAACAATATTTGATTGACCTAATTCTTTAGTCTATGTTGTTGTTCAGTTGTTTTAGTCATATCCAATTCTTTATGACCCCATTTGTGGTTTTCTTGGCAGAGATACTGGAATGGTTTGCCATTTTCTTCTCTATTTCATTTTATGGAAGAGGAAACTGAGGGAGGAAAATAGGGTTAAGAAACTTGCTCAGAGTGACACAGCTACTAAGTGTCTGAGGCCAGATTTGAACTCAGGAAGATGAATCTTCCAGATTCCAGGACTAGCACTCTATCCACTGTACCAACTAGCTGCCCTCTTTTGTCTGTATCTCTATCTATATATGTATATGTGAGCATATTTCTTAACTTGATATATGACTGAGTTACTAGAACATAGATTAATCTGTATAAAAATGATCAGCTTGAGTTTTGCTTTAAAACAATAGGTACTATGGGGCAGCTAGGTGGCACAGTGAGTAGAGCACCCACCCTGGAGTCAGGAAGACCTGAGTTCAAATCCAGCCTCAGACACTTGACACACTAGCTGTATGACCTTGGGCAAATCACTTAACCCCAATTGCCCTGCTTTCCCTCGTCTAACAAAAGTAAGTACTGAAATTTTTATATACATATAATCCATTAATATTTGATCTAAAGGTTCAGTAAAATTATTAACCTGTTATTAAAGGATACAAAATTATTTAGTATATTAGAGGCATGTGTTATATGTATTTATACATATAATATATGGTACAGCATATATAGCAAAGAACTTGGAGTCAAGAAGACCCAAGTTCATATCCTCCCTCAGAAACTTAATAGCTGCCTCCCCCTACACAAGTCACTGGATTTCTCTCACCCTCCATTTATTAATATGTAAAATGGGTATAATAATGACACCCACCTCACAGGATGGCCATCTGGATCCAATGAGATAACTAAGTGAAGCACTTGGTAAGCCTCAAAGAGCTACATAAATTCTAGTTGATCATATGTCATCTCATTTGAGTCTTAAAATAATATTGTAAGGTAGACACTACAGGTATTCTTCTCTATTTTATTAAAATTTTGTGTGACCAAATGCATTTACTGTTTTCACATAGCATATATAAGAGGAAGGAAATCAGCTAAGGTCTTTCAGTCTCCCAGGGAAGCATGCTATTCACCATATTATTCAATGATCACACTGATTTCATACCTTAAACATTTTTTCTTCTAAGACTAATAATAATAGTAGTAGTGACCATGGAAAGAGCAGAAAACTCTAATAAATGGTACTTAGGAACATCTCCAAAAAATTAATGAAGAAAAATCTATCTGGCACTGAAAGCTGGGATGACTTCAATCTTTGTCAGAATATTTGGAGTAGCGATATTGATGCATTCCAGGGAAGAGGGAATGGTACTATCAGTGATATAATCATTACAGATCTTCTAACACAAATTCATTACTGTAAATCTTTTTGATATTATTTGTGCTTCAGATTGGCACATGAGAATCTTTGGAATGCAAACTGTTAGAGCTATAAGGCAGTGTAGTAATGTGTAGAGAGCCACACAGAGCAAGAATACCTAGGTTCAGGTAAAACACCTGACATATACTGGTTGTATGACCCTGGACAAGTCTCAGGAAGTGACTCTTAGATTGGCCTTGGGCAGTATAAATTGCTACAAAGATCTTTATCTTCTGGAAGTTCCCTATATTAAGGAAACTACAGGTCCAATCCCTATGCCCTATCAGTCAGACGCCTGCAGAAACACAGATAAAGCTGTTTTATGACAGCCAAATATCATAGACACACTGTTCTTTGTATACAGAGTTGCTTCTTTTGTCCCTTCCCCAAATCTAAAAAGCCAAAACATTAGTTTTGAATATTAGATTAAGAGAGAAACTAGCTTAATCCTCAGGTCTATTGTCCTATTTCTCCTCCCTAACAACAGAGCTATCATGTCATTCTTCCTCTAACCACACAAACTAAGTATGCCCATCATCTTTATCATCCTGTTTTCAACAGTCCTGAATGAAAGCTATGGTAACAGAGCAGAAGGATTGACAACAGAATATTAGTTTGGTAAACCATAAAGAAACAAGAACAAAAAAGCAAATTAGCAAATGTAGTTTTTTTTTTTCACAATTCTAATCCCATCAATAACTTTTGACCATCATGTCAATAACAAGGATGTAGGGGCTGAGAATTATCATTGGGTTACACGGCATTAATATCTGATCAGATCAAAGCCGAAATATTATAGTCAATTCTGAGTTCAACATTTTTTGGGGATGAAGACAAGCTATAGTTTTTTGAGAGAAGGATAATCAGGTTTAGAGTGAGGTCTGAACCCCAATCCCCAGGAGGTTCATTTAAAGGAACTCAGAAAAGAGAAACTCCTAGAATTGAGAAAGACAGTGAGAATTGTAAAGAGTATGTGGTTAAGAAAGTGAGATCCCAGCTCTCTTCAAATATGTTAAAGATTATTTTGTGGGAGAGAGATTAGACTTTTCCTCAGAGACTAAAATTAAAATTAGTGGATGGTACTTGCAAGAGTCAGAGGTTAGCCAGAAGCAAGAAAGAACTTTCTAACATTTCAATAATAAAATGGACTGCTTCAGGTGGTTTTGAATACTCATTACAGGAGACCTTTAAACAAAGGCTGAATTTATATTTGTCAAGGAAATTGTAGAAGGGATTCTTGTTCCAGTATGGATGGACTAGGATAAAATTATTTCCAACTCTTAAATTCAGTGACTCAAAAACAATTCAGAAAAACATGTTTCTCAAACTCAATCCACCAACATCACTCAGCTATGACCGCAGGAGGAAACAAAAACATGACATCTGGTCGAAATTAAGAGGTTTGTACTGGGAGCCAAGATGGCAGAGTAGAGAAAGTGCTCAGCTGAGCTCTCCCAACATTCCCCCTCCCTCCCAAAAATAAACTTTAAATGCGTCAAATTGAACTCTAGAGTGGCAGAGTCAAGAAAATGTTAGAGTGAAGCAATCTTCCAGTCCAAGACAACATAGGAGGTCAAAAAGAGACCTGAAATACTTGCCTAGAGGCTGGCCTGGAGCTGGTATGAATGAAACACCAATGGTGGGAGTAGATGGTGGCAACAGAAGCAGCACCATTTTGGGGAGCTCTCAAGCCAGAGATACTAAAAGAACTTGACAACTGATCAGAAAGAGATTACAGGGGACCCCTGTGCTAGAACTAGATGTGGAACTAGATCCTGTTCAGAAAATCCATTTCCTACAGCCAAATCTGGGTCATAGTTCAATGGCAGAGAGGAGCACTTTCAGTCAAGAGGGTGTGAAAGCCCAGCAGGAAAATATTTCTTTTGGTCACAACTGTATCATCTCTAGACCGAAAGGGCACTAAGGAACACTATTAATTGGAATCCCAAAGGATCAAAAACCCTTTTAAGGAAGAGACCAGAGTTCAGACCAAAAAAGTAGTGACCACACCTATCTCCAGATCACACTGACTTGGAATCGCTTAAAATTTCTGAACCCAAATTTCAAATCTTTGTAATATAATTTGAAATCTATTTTGGTTTGCTATCTTCCTTCGTGGTTTTTTTTTTTTCATTTTTAATAGTCTTGGTATTTTTGTATTTCCAGATGATTTTTGTTATTTTCTAGCTCTATTGAAACAAACAAAAACCTCGGTGATTTGATTTGTATAAGACTGAATAAGTAAATTAACTTAGGTAAAATGGTTATTTTTATTATATTGACTCAGCCTACTCATGAGCAACTAATATTTCTCCAATTGGTTAGATCTTTCTTTATTTGTGTGAAAAGTATTTTGTGATTGTGTTCATGTAGAACCTGGCTTTGTCTTGGCAGGTAGACTATTAAGATTGCTATACTGTCTACAGTGATTTAAAATGAAATTTCTCTTTAGATCTCATTACTGGGTTTTGTTGGTAGCATAAAGAAATGCTGATGATTTCTGTGGATTTGTTTTATATCCTACAACTTTGCAAAACGTTTTTTGTAGTTTCAACTAGTTTTTAATTGATTCTTTAGGGTTCTCTAGGTATACCAGCATATCTGCAAAGAGTAATAGTTTTGTTTCTTCGTTGTTTATTTTTATTCCTTCTACTTCTTTTTTTCTTGTTTTATTGCTATAGATAGCATTTCCAGCACAAAGTTAAATAGCACAGGTGATAGCAAACAACCCTGCTTCACCCTGATCTTTTTGGGAAGCTTCAAGTTGTCTCTGTTAGAGACAATGCCTACTCTTGGTTTTTAGCATTTTCAGGAAGGATCCATTTATTCTGGTGATTTCTAGTGTTTTTAATAGGAATGGGCATTTCATTTTCTCAAAGGCTTTTTTTTGCATCTATTTATATAATGATATGATTTTTTATTGATATGGCTAATGATGCTAATAGTTTTCTTAATGTTGAACCAGCACTGCATTCCTGGCATAAATCTCACCTGGTCCTTTTTATGATCTTTTTGAAATATTGCTGTAACCCCCTTATTAGTAATTTATTTTAAATTTTTTTTGCATTGATATTTATTATAGAAACTGACCTATAGTTTTGTTTTTCTGTTTTTGACTACCTTAGATAACAAATTTGATACCTACTTTAGGTATCGAAAATATATTTGCGTCATAAAAGGGAGCAGTAGGACTCATTATTTTTTGCAAATGCCTCATATGGTATTTGGATTAATTGTTTCTTAAATGTTCAGTAGAATTCACTTGTGAATCTGTCTGGACCTTGGGATACATTTAGGGAGCTCAATAATGGCTTGTTCAATTTCTTTTTTTAATATAGTATGATTTAAATATTTGATTTCAACTTCTGTTTGTCTGCTCAGTGTCCATTTTATATATTCATGTATTTCACTTGGATTTTAAGTTTTTCAACATAATTGTGCAAAACATCTGCTAATAATTGCTTTAATTTCATGTCCTTTGGTGGTGTATTCATCATTTAAAATTTTGATATTAGTAATTTGGTTTTCTATTTTTTAAAAGATAAAATTAACCAATGGTTTTTCTATTTTATTATTATTTTTAAAATAAAAACATATCCTAGTTTTATTTATTAACTTTTTAAAAAAACTTTTCAATTTTATTAGTTTCTCCTTTGACTTTGATGATGGCCATTTTAGTGTTTAATTGGAGATTTTTAATCTGTTCTTTCTCTGTTTTTTATTTGCATACCAAATTCATTGATCTGCTCTTTTTCTCCTTTATTAATGTATACTGCTAGAGGTATACATTTCCCAATAATTGCTGCTTTGGTTGCATCCCATAAATTTTATTGTTTTATCATATAAAATATGTTTGTTCTCTTTAATGAAATTATTGATTATTTCTATGACTTCTTTTTTGACCCAATCATTATTCTGGATTAGATTATTTCATTTTCAATTAGCTTTTTATCTATGCTTCCACAGCCCTTTATTAAATGTAATTTTATTCATTATAGTCTAAAATGTATTTAATCCTTTTGCTTTTCTGCATTTGATTGTGAGGTTTTTATTTTCTACTACAGAGTCAGTTTTTATGAAAGTATCATGTACAGCTAACAAAAAGTACACTCCATTCAATTTCCATTCAATTTTCTTGAGTTCTATTATGTCTAACTACCATAAGCAGCCTTCTATTCTTTTAACATGGAAGCTGCTAAAGCTTATGTGATTTGGGCTCCATGTTATTTGAATGGTTTCTTTATTGCACTTGGAGGGTTTTCTCTTTGATATGGGAATTCTGGAATCTGGCTATAATCTTAGGTGTTTTCATTTTGGGATATCTTTAAGACGGGATTGACAAATCATTTCAATTTCTATTTTGCTTTATGGTTCTAGGACATTGGGACAGTTTTCCTTGATAATTTCTTGAATTATGAATTGTAGGCCCTTTCTTTCATCATGGATTTCAGGTAGTCCAATAATTCTTATATTATTTCTCCTCAATCTATTTTCCAGGTAAGTTGTTTTTCCAACAAGATATTTCACATACTATATTTTTTTCATTGTTCTTACTGTCTTGTATTGTTTCTTCATGTCTCATGGAGTCATTACCTTCCACTAACCCAATTCTAATATTTAAGGAGTTATTTTCTTCCATAAAATTTTGAAACTTCTTTCATTTGGCCAGTTCTGTTTTTTAAGGTTTTAATTTTTATTTTGGGGGGTGCATATTTTACAAAGCTGCAAATTTTCTTTTTTTGCTCTCATTTCTTTACTTATCTTTTCATCTACCACTCTTATTTGATTTTGAAACTCACTTCTTAGGTGTTTGAGGAATTCTAGTTGGACTTGCAACCTACTGATGTTTTTTGTGGGTTTTGCTTGTGGCTGTTTTCACTTCACTGCGATCTTCTGATTTTGTGCCTTGCTGTTCCTTGTCACTATAGTGTCTTGTTGTGGTCAGGTTCTTTATTTTTTTTTATTGTTCCTCATTTTCCAAACTATTTCTTGATTTTAAACTTTACATTAATGATGTGCTCTGTTCCTGGCAAGCTGGGTAGGGAGAGACACTGTCTCAAGCTTTAGGCTTTTTTTGCACTGCTATTTTCAGAGCTAGTTCTAAGGGTTTGGAAAACCATACACCAAAGTGGTGTAATATGAAGAGAGATGTGGTTACCGCACTCCTTTTTTGTACTCTTGACCTTACCAAGGTAATGGCCCCTGATCCCTTGGTTAATCAATATTGTTCCTAAGTGTCCTTGAACCCTTATAACCAAAATAATACTACTCTTCAGGGCTCACCCTTTCTTTTGACCGAAAGTGCTCCTCTCCACCCTTGAATTATGACTAAGAATTGAGTATAACAATGGAATTTCCAAACAACACCTGATCTTACATCTAGTGCTACCACAAAAGCCCCCTGTAATCTTTTTCTGATGAGTTGCCAGGTCCCCTTAACACATCTGGCTTGAGGGTTCCTGACACTGATGTTGCTTCTGTCACCACCACCTATTCCCACCATTGGTATTTCATCCATGTGGACTATGTACCAGCCTCCACCTGTGTATCAGAGATCTCTCTTTCCAAACTCCTAATTTGGCTTGGCTGAAAGAATGTCTTATCCTGATTTATTGTTGGCTCTGCCACCCTAGGTTTTGACTTGAATTGTTATTTTAAAGTTGCTTGGTGGGGAATGTTGAGAGAGTTCTGCTGAGTGCTTCTTTTACTTCACAATCTTAATTTTGCCCTTGGCAGTCCCCCCAGTAAATATTTACTAAATGCTTTCCATATGTCAGGCACTGTGCCAAGGAGTGGGGATATGACTAGTAGAAACAAAGCCAGTTCTTCACTTCAAGTAACTTGCAGTATAAAGTGGGAGACAACACAGAAAAGTAGGCAGGAAAGCGTAAAGCAGGAGTGGGGGACAGGATGCCATGGATTACCTAGTTTGGTGTCATCTTGTTCCATGTAGTTGAAGTTAGTCTGAGCAGCAGCTGCAAAGTAGAATGAGCTGTAAATCCAGTTCCTACCCTTTCTGTAAAAGAATGCTTTAGAAGGAATTTGTACTCTATTTTCTAGCCCTTCGGTTAGAAGGGAGTGGGGGTGGTGGTGCTGAGGGAGGTGGTTACAATCAATGCTTACATTAGCAATGTGGTGCTGAGTTTGTCAGTCCCAAATTCTATGCACATCTATACTCAGAAATCGTATCCCCTAGTTTCTCAATATGTCCCTATTCATTTAAATATAATTAATATTCTTGGCCTTTTTCTTCTCTAACTCAATTTTAAATATGGAATTGTCACTTTCCTTCAAGGTGTTCTACTTTTCCATTTCAGGAATCAATTCTCTCATGTGAGAATAAGCTCCAGAATAGAATTCCCCTTTGTTGTTTCCTCAATGTTTTAAAGAATGAAATTATTATTAAGGCAAATCATGAAATTAGGATATGCTTTGTTTGAGGCAAGAAAGACCATCAAATGTCTAAATAATTTAAGAACCCTATCAGCATAATATTAGTCTCTGTTTCAGGTTGGTCATGTACAGAAGCTAGTTCCATCAATTTCTACCCAGGCTAATTTCTTGCATGCTCCTATTAACCATATATTTGGGCTTAAGGGGTAGGATCACAATGACAAAGTAATAGTAAGGTACAACCAAGTTAACCCAAACAATTCTTCCATAAAGATGCAGAAATTGTACAATATTGAGTCTTGATCAGGAAATCTAAGGAAAAAATCACAGATAATTTTTTTCCTAGCTTAAATTGCTTTGAAGTTTTGAGTCTGTTCATGAGGATAAGAAGAGCTCCTAGAGCTCCCTAAGGGGTGAGACCTGGCATAAATTTTAGTAACATTTCCCAAATGTTATTCACTACCGACTTCCAGGTGGACTTAGAGGACCTATACTTAGGCATAAAGAGTGGTGATCGGTTAGAAGATCATAGGTTATGTCCTGGGAGAGGAATAAGTTCAGAAACAAGTAGTAGCTATGTAGCTCCTTCCCAGGAGTATGGAAGGGTTTCAGTTACACAGCCAGAAAGATTAAAAAAAATTAAATACTGAGGATCCACAGTCATGAAAATACAAGACTTAGCAGCTACCACTGTGAAAGACTAGAGAGTTTGGGATATGATATTCCAGAAGGCAATAGATAGATAGATAGATAGATAGATAGATAGATAGATAGATAGATAGATAGATAGAAAAAACAAATAGAGATTTTCAATGCAGAATAACTCAATCAGCAAAATGGAATATAATCCTACTGAGGGAAAAATGGGCCCTTAATGAAATTATTATTTTTTAAGCATTCCTGCTGAAAAGACTAGAACTGTTGCAGAAACTTAAAAATGTAAAGACAGAAGTCAAGAGAAACATAAAAAGTAAATATGACTGGGCCACCAAAAGGGAGGGAACAAGCTCAAACTGTTTATTTTGTAAGGTGAGAGATGTTACAGGTGACCCTCTCAGAGTCCTATCATTGTTAGATCTGACCCTCTACTCCCAGAAGTCTTTCCTCTCTGGAAGTAATATTTGGACCCATGCAACTCACTTAAAGTGGTGATCCATTGTCTGGTTTGACATCTTTCTGTGCTTTAGGTCATATTCATGCTGCACCTTTGCCTTCTTACACAGGAAGAAGAATGTGCCTATAGAAGATATATGTGACCATGGCCAAATATACAAACATTGCACCCTCTGTGCAGGGTTCATTATTTCACAATTACCCCTTTCACTTCATATTTGTTGGACATAAGATCCTCCATCTTTTGCTGCCATGTTTGTTGACTGGTTGGTTTCTAATAGCTTCTCTTGGAGAACTATTATGGATAATTATTTTTTGGAATTGTCTCTGACTCATCCAGTTAGCATATCATCTTCTTCCATAGTCTGTGCTTTGACAACTATATCTAAATTCCATTCACTTCTCATAATATACTCAAACCTTGTCTTTTTAATGATTGTTAACAACTTGTTTTATTTACCTTGTCCTACTAATTTCCTTTTGCTCCCCATCCTTAGTCCTTTTCCTTGAGTCATTTCCTCTGTTGTGTCTTTCTCATCATTTGTACTTTCTTTCCTCATGTTCTTCTCCAGCTTTTGTTCCTTATTCTTCTATTCATATCCTTCAGGTAGTGTCCACATTATGATTTTCTTCTTCAATTGCTAAGAAAAACCTAGCAAATTTGCTGGTATCAGTTTCTGGCCTTTTTCAATACCCTGAACTCCTCTAATTTCACTTCAAATTTTCTTCTCTTGCCCTTTGTCTTCCTCTCATATATAATCTTTTTCTTAATGAATCCAGAGAGATAAGTTAGATGCATAGTCCAGCACAGTGGGAGCAATAATCTTAATTTCTGTCCTTGTAAATCAGAATTTTTTTTATGTTTTTCTGTGGGAATAAGTAAAGTTGCATATTCTCTCTCACTTCACTTCTGTAGCTAGATTCAGATATATTTCAATTACTGCTCTACAAATTTTAAAAGTCTCTTATGCAGGTCTTTTGTAGCAGTTCCTAAAAGCTTGTTTATACACAGAATTGACTCAGAAATTTTTAAGTGGTAGGATCCTTTATAACAAACTAATTAAAGTTTTAAAGAACAGAAAACACGGGCGGAGCCAAGATGGCGACTGGAAAGCAGTAACTGGCGTGAGCTCCCCACCAAGTCCCTCCAAAAACCTATGAAAAAATGGCTCTAAACCAGTTCTAGAAATACAGAACCCACAAAGGGGCAGAGGGAAGCAGGACTCCAGCCCA
>JAQQSZ010018758.1:0-10511 GCA_028646595.1 Phalanger gymnotis | reverse complement strand
CTTCATTGGCCCCACCTGAAGCCCCCTGAAGCCTATTCAAATGGGCAGGAAAGATCTTTTCACTTATTGATTGCCTTTACACCCACTGATCCAAGCCTCTTTTGTGTGAAAACTGTGAGAAGATTAAGGATGGTGGTGGTATTCTTGGTCTAGGAAGCAACAAACTCTCCTCCTCAAAGACAAAGCAAGACAAGCATTTTTTTTAGCATAAAAGAAAGGTATTCCCCACCCTCAAAGAGCTTCCGTTTTTATTGGGGAAAACAACACATAGGACAGAGCCGAAAGTGGTAGAGCAAAAGGTACCCGTGGTGGGGGCTGGGGGGGTCGAATAGTATTGAAGTCTAAAAAATCAGCCCGGAGGAGAAGGAGGAGAATCAAGAATTTGAGTTCGAAGACTCTTCATTGCTTGAAGAATGAGAGGAACATCTGATTAAGAAACCCTGCATGAGAACTGAAGTGTTCTGTGGACTGTGGCATGTGTTGTGGTCAGCCAGTCTATCGATGAGCCTTTACTAAGCACTTAATATGTTCCAGGCACTGTGCCAAGTGCTGGAGATACAAAGAAAGACAAAAGACTGTCGTTCTTCTCCAGGAGACAGAGTCAGAGCACACAATTTACCCTGATGCTTCCAGACCCTTTAGAGAGACGACCTTGAAGAAGGTCCTCCAAGAGCTGGAGAGTTTCAAGAACCACTCACTCAAAGAAGCTGTATAGTCAACAACATCATCACAGAACCCTAGGTCTCCCCCAGAGTATTGGTCTGGAAGAAAACTGGTGAGATCTGCATGAAAGTGGGCTATCAGACTTCGAATAAAGACACTAATACTAATAACAGCTAGTATTCATGTAATACTTAAAGATTTGCAAAGGAATTACAAATATTTAATTAAATCCTCACAAGTAACCCTGGGAGATGGGTGCTAGTATCATCCTCATCTGTCAGATGGAAAAATTGAGGCAAACAGAGGTTGAGTGAACTTGTCCAGAGTCACTCAGCTAGTAAGTGTCTGAAGCTGATTTTGAACTCAGGACTTCCTGATTCCAACTCCAGCCTTCTGGCCACCTAGCTGCTCCACCAAAACGTATCCATATAATGGGCCAAGAATCCAGGGGACTTTGGACTGCTTTCAGTACTGGGCTTGCTCAATGCTTTCAATCAGATCCCCTAAAAGACAGAAGTGAAAAGACATAATCTGTGTTTATCCACTGGATGGCACTAATTTGAATCCACTTCCCAAGGAATTCATGATGTTCTCTTTTCTTTTCAGGGGCTGTTCTCTTTACACAATAATCCACATCCCATCTCTGTGCCTTCTTCTGTGCCTAAAATACACTCACTTCTCACTTATGCCTCTTAGAAGATTACTTCAAGATGTAGATGTGTTCTACATGTGTATCCTGCTCCCCCGCCTTCTTGCTAGCATCTTCCTCTTCCCAATTACTTCATATGTACTCTTTTTACATGTATTCATTTATCTATCTACTTACTCATTCATTCACTTATTTATTTATCTGTTTATATAACTGTATGCTTATTATTTCTTCCCAGTCTCTTTCCAATCTCCCTGAGGACAGAGATTTTCTCATTTTTGTCTGTTCCTCCAGTGCCTTAATATTAATTAATTAATGTTATTTAATTGCTTAATAACATTACTTAATATTTATTATGTAATAATAATTGTGAGAAATGTGGTTTTGGGGATCATGGGACTTCCTAGGCAGGGCCAAAGCCCTGAGGAAGAACCACGTAATAACCTCTAAGGAAGGCTGTGCAGACCACAAGACTCCCAGAGGAAGACTAAGTGGTAGTCCCCCTTTGTCTGTGGGGATCACAGGGCTTCCTAGGGGTTAGACCCTAAGGAGGACCCAAATGAGGGCCCCTTAGAATGGTTGTGGGGAATCACAGGACTTCCTAGGGTTGGACCCTGAGAAAGAACCACATGATAACCCCTAAGGAAAGCTGTGCAGACCACAAGACTCCCAAAGGAAGACCAAGTGGTAGCCCCCCTTTGTCTGTGGGGATCACAGGGCTTCCTAGGGGTTAGACCCTAAGGAAGACCCAAGTGATGGCCCCTTAAGAAGGCTGTGCAGACCACAGGGTTCCTCAGGGAAATCCCAAGTGGTAGCCCCCTTAACACCACAGTGGGGATCACAGGACTCCCCAAAGCAGGGTCAGGAAGTTAGCCCAAGACATGCTTCTGCAGCTCATTGCTTTCCTGGTAGCATAACCTTAGGAAGATCCACGTGATTTGCCCATTATCACAAAGAACTCAGGACCAAAGTGGGCAGAGGAAGGCATTTATTACACTCCTTGAGAGAATAGGTGCAGTGCTCACTAGGAACAGTCACACCGATACAGGAGCAGGAGTGAGAGTAACCACCTCCTCCGCTCCTGTTTGAGTTATGGTTAGTTTACGTTTTTACTTTTTACATCGTTTTCTTAGGTTATACAGTTTATATAGGTAGGATAATAAGGATACAGAAGCAAAAGTGAAGTTAATTAGTTCTATCTTCCTTGTCTTAGTTGGGATTAGTCTACATTCTTTACTACCCCACCTTCCCTCTTTAACATATGTAAATTATGCAGATTAGTAGACCTGGACGCTTGACCAGGACCTAACCCTTGCACTGTCATGATAAGCTTAGACTGATTCAACCCGTTTAGCTTCTCTAGCTTCCCTGGTTCCCGGCTGGCCGTTGTCTTGGTAGGTGAACTTTAACTCAGCTATATGGATGGCTTCTGTGGGAGCAAAACCAGATACCATACTACCTTTTGTTACAATAATGTTAATTATTATTAATATTAATCACATAATATTTACTGTTTGTTGAATGAATAAGTGAAAAAGTGATTGGTGACGAGCTATTTGGTAGTTCTAGTACATCCGGATGATCTTAGATTTGTAAAGATGTTGAATGTATGAGTGGATTATTAAATTATTAAAACTTAAAGCTATTAAGGCTAAAACTGCTTTAAAATTTTAGATGGGTTAGAGGTCAATCCTCTAACCATCAAGTGCCAGATCTGCAGGGCTTCTATCATGCATGTGGGGCATTTAGCTTTACCAAGGACTGGGTGATGATTAAAACTGAGAAGACAAATAAAGCTCTCTCACCCAGGCATGTCCTAAGACACCAAAATTTTTCTTTTCCTTCCTTTTATTATTGTAGCAGCCCTTTTGTGTTCCAAAATATTAGAAATGGAAGGGATGCCCATCAACTGGGAAATGGCTGAACAAGCTGTGGTATATGAATGCAATAGAATACTATTGTGCAATAAGAAATGATGAGCAGGCAGATTTCAGAAAAACTTGGAAAGACTTATATGAACTGATGCTGAATGAAATGAGCAGAACCAGAAAATATTGTACACAGTATCAGCAACATTGTGTGATGATCAACTGTGAATGACTCAGCTCTTCTCAGCAACACAATGGTCCAAGATAAGTACAAAGGACTCATGAAGAGCACATGCAGATAAAGAAATGATGGACTCAATGCACACTGAAGCATATTTTTTCACTTCATTCTTTTTCGTAGGCATTTTTTTTTTTTACTTCTGATCTGTTTCTTCTTTCATAACTGGGACTAACATGGAAATATGTTTTACATAATAGCATATGTATAACCTGTATCAACTTGCCTACCATTTTTGGAAGAGGGGAGGGAGGGAGAAAAATTTAGAACTCAAAATCTTGTAAAAATGAGTGCTAAAAATTGTCTTGACATGTAATTGGGAAAAAAAATAAAATACTATTGAAAAAATCTGCAGAGTTGGCCTCATTTGGTCTCTCCCCAATTGAACTCCTTATCAAACTAATTTTTTGTTGTTTATGAGCATTTGAGGAAAAACACTTGGTAATGTGAAACATTGACATTCATCTTATAAAAAAAATCCAAAAAGTAAGATTTGGATTCATAGCTCCAAAAAACTTGCTGGTTGAGAAAGTCAGTAGAGATAATCTCTGTTCTAATTCTTCTTCCTCCAGGGACCAGATAGACCTCTAGGCCATAGACTTTGGGCTGGCTGCTCAAAAGAGACCACATTAAGACTTTTCCATTGTCTACCCCACCCCACCCCACCCCACCCCACCCCAGCCAGTCTCCAAATTGGTTCTTCTCTCATCCCAGCTCATTTCCGACATGCTCACCTCAACCCAGCTTTCTACCTCCCTCATACCCTTAGCCTTTTTTTCTTTCCTCTGGAAAATAAAAATAAACGTGGGCAGGTTCTATTTATTACCCAGAAAAAAACACAAACCTGGAGGCCGAAACAAGAACACAAACCCATTCTTTGCCAGGTGCTCCCTGGCAGGTGTCATAGACGGACTTGAACATTCATCTAGTCCAAATTCCCTTGTTTTGCCGAATTGATGAAACCGAGACCCAGAGAAGGGAAATGATTACTCAAGGTCACTGAGCTAGTGAGCGGCAGAGACAAGAACCTAAGTCTCTTGAGTTCCTATCCATGATTCTGTCCTCTATAACATGCTGAAGTCTCTCAGGTCACATGTTGCAAATCGTTAGAATCTCAGGCATGAGCTGTTGTCCTTATCTTCAGTTCTAATCCTCTCATTTTGTGATGAGGAGGCTCATATTATAGCAGCTGACATCAGATAGGGTCCCATGAGTCAATGTGCTCATAGGAGAGAACCAGGGAGAGCAACACTTTAAGTAGCATCAGTGGTTTTTTTAATAGGGACATTTTGTAGACAATGCTTATGCCTTTTTTAACCTGGTAGTGAGTCTATGAGCAGCTAGGTGGTGCAGTGGACAGAGTGCCAGCCTTGGAATCAGGAGGACCTGAGTCCACATCTGGTTTCAGACACTTACTGGCTGTGTGACCCTGGGCAAGTCACTTAATCATGTTAGCCTCAGTTTCTTCATTTGCAAAATGAACTGGAGAAGGAAATGGCAAACTACTCCAGTATTTTTGCCAAGAAAACCTTAAATGGGGTCATGAAGAGTCAGACACGACTGAAAACCAACTGAACAACAACAAAAGTGAGTCTACTACGGGAATTTCCAGGTAAAAAGAGGTGGCGCCTGGTACAGGAAGTATTCGTAGTCTTAAAGGCCTTCAAATCATTCCCTCCTATATGACTGGTCCTGAACTCAATCAGCAAGCATTTATTAAGCACCTACTATGTGCCAAATAATGTCTTAAGAGCCAGGGATATGAAGAAAAGCAAAAACAGTCAATGACCTCTAGGAGTTCATGGCATAATGGAGAAAACAACATATGAACTGTGCACATATGAGGTATATTGGGTAGACTGGAGGTAATCTCTGAGGGAAGATGCTTGAGGAGTATCTTGTGAAGTGCACAATTAAGTCTGACCATGAAGATGGAAGCTCCAAGCTGCTGTTGGACCTTGCCAGATGATCTGGTGTTGGTCTCAGTCATCCCTAGACCTGTTCACAGAAATAATAATAATAACAACCATTTATTAGTGCCTTAAAGTTGGCAAAGTGCTTTACATATATTCCTCAGGCGTGTCATCAGTTGGTACTCTTCCTGAACATTTGTTTAAGAAAAAGAGGCTGTTTTGATTATCTTTCTTGTCAGACAGTTGGCAGTTTTTCTTTGAAGCCTGGCCCCCTAGCCTCCTGTGCCTGGGTCTTCCCATAAGAACAAGAGCAAAATGTATCTGGTGGTGGGGGTGGGGGTGGGTAGTCGGTGCATTGTAGAGCTGAGGGAGAGTTGGAAGGCTAAACAGATTTCTGACCTGCAGTGTAGACTGAGCTTTGGCCTTTGTGAGCTGAGGGGATCTAAACATCCCTGCTCTTTAAAATTCCTTCTTATCTCCAGAAAAAAAAAAGGCTTTAGTTGGTTTGGGTTGGTGGTTATTTATAGAGCTCCATTCCCATCAGGGCCTTGTGCTGTATTTAGATCAAATGAAAAGGTTCATAAAAAAATAGCCTTTTACAATGATAAAAGCAAATCAATGAAACATTCAAAAAGTAAGCCTTCAGCTCCAGTGAAAGCATGGGTAGTGTTTCCCAGGGGATTGGGGGGGGGAGGGTAAGGATGACAAGAAAAGCAGAGGGAGAAGGTGGAGAAAGAACGTGAGTGAGAATGGAAATGAATCCTCTGAACCAGACAGGCCTACTCCTTCAGTGGGAAGTGGTGCAATCCAACACCTGAGTCACTTTTCTGAACAAGCACTGTGTGTGTGTATGTGTATGCACACACACACATGCGCATACATACACACACATTTACACACACACACATTTACACACACATACACAGATTCCTCTTAATTTAACAAACATTTATTAAGCCAGAATGTCAGAGGGAATTCAAAGATGAACAAAAAAGATTTGAGGACATAAGGGTCTCTAACACTGTGGGACTTCCAGGGACTTCCATGTGATGCACGTTCAAATCCTTTCTTCAATACTCAGATATCCCTTAACTTTCTCTAAACCAGCAAAGATCACAGTCCTCCTAAGCTTTTGTCTTCATGTAAGAATCAACACAATGACCAGCCACAATTCCAGAGGACGAATAATGAACAGCTGTTGGCACTGTGCTAAGGACTTTACAGCGATCACCTCAGTTGATACTCACAAAAACCCTGGAAGGTAGGTGCTATTATTATCCATTTTGCACATGGGGAAACTGGGGCAAACGGAAGTTAAGCGACTAGCCCAGGCTAGTAGGTGTCCAAGACCAGATCTGAACTTCGGTCTTCCTTAGTGTAAGCCCAGCACTTTATCCACCGTTGCTCAATGAACCATGCTACTCATCTACCACCAGAGAGGTGGTGAACTCAAGGTACAAAAGGAGGCATATATTTTGGAGATATGGGCAATTCAGGAATTTGCTTCAACAAGCATATTTGTAAGGGTTTTGTTTTTCTTTTTTTCCAGCAGGGACAAGGATAGAAGGGAGAGATGGTTTTGTGTCCATTTAAAAAATAAAATTTAACTTTTAAAAATCCTATATATGTGTGCATATACATACATACACATACATATATATATGTGTATGTATTTGTGTGTACATATATGTGTATGTGTGTATAAAAGAGCCTTCAAGAGTTGCTGTGATTATCCTGAAAACAGCTAGCAAATCAATGAATCAGGAAGCTCCGGGTCAATCTGGAGACCAGTTTTCACATGAAAATAGTGTTTTCAAAGTCTTTCCAGCTTTGTAAGATGTTCTAGGGCTTTTGCTCTGATGGCATAGATTTTGAGAACCTAGAGCTTCCTTCATACCAAAATGAAGCTTTAGAGGAAGCTTTAGTGAAGGTCTCCAGAAACTAATGCAAAATGAGCCATCTAAATACATGACAGGTATGAAATGTTGTATGAGGTCTGTGAGAGGATCATTCTCAACAGGCGGAAGTCTACAAAGGCTTCAAAGGGGAGAGACTATCTAAAGGTGGGGGGGCCTTGAAGGATAGCCTGGATTTGGGGCACTTGGAGGAGCTAGTTTGGCAAGGACCACAAATTAGTTCTAAGCAAGCAATATGAGCTCATGCTAGAAACAGATGGGTTGAGCAATCTTTGGATAGAAAATTGAGGCCCAGACCTTGTTGGTTGTATCATAGACTGAGGAATTATTGCCTTCCATGGAGTCAGAGAGAACTAACTAGATTTTTTTTAAAAAATCCCTTTGATTTCATTAATTTAAAATATTCTTTCATTTATTAAAATATATCACGTATACATACATTTGTTGTTCAGTCATGTCTGACTCTTCATGACCCCATTTGGGGTTTTCTTGGTAAAGATACTGGAGTGGTTTACCATTTCCTTCTCCAGCTCATTTTCCAGATGAGGAAACTGAGGCAAATAGTTAAGTGACTTGTCCAAGGTCACAGAGAGATAAGCATTTGAGATCAGATTTGAACTCATGTGAAGATGAGTCTTCCTGGTTCCGAGCCCAATGCTCTATCCACTACCACCTAACTGCCCCACATCTAGACATACACATATACTGTTGAATAGAAAATATGTTTGTTCTAAATGAGCAGTTCAGTGAAAGAGTGTCCAGCAAGGGTAATGGATCACCTCTCATCTCTGTGAGAAAGGGTTCTTAGGCCACTGCGGCCAACAGAACCTTGGCCAAAATTGCAAAAGAAGTGAGATCTAATCAGCACTACTCTGCTTCCCCCTCTCTGTCTCTTGCCTACTTCCTGGCACCTTTGAATGCTCTCTGCCTTCCTTCAGGAAAGCTTCCCTGCCTAACATATACCCTCACCTTGGATAAATCAATTCTCTCTGAACCTCAGTCTCCTCATTTGTAAAAATGAAGGATTAGACTGGAGGATTACCAAGGCCCATTTGAGCTCTGAATTTATAATTTTGTGATCTTGTGATCTAGGCCTGCTCTCCTCCAGGAACTCTATCCAACCAAATTATCCTAAGCAAAATTCTACTTAGCTATAGGTGTTAGTGGGAAAATAATGTAAAATGATTGAACTAGATACTCTCTCAAGTCTCTTCTGACTTAAAAATTCTATGATTCCATTGTTCTATTTCTAGGTTTGGTGGTAGAAGGTTGTGTGGGAGAAGGAGCATGAAAATGACTTGAAATGAAGAAGAAAGAGAAGAAAAATGAAGTATATAAATGACTTAGAGCAGGGGTGGGGAACCTGCAGCCTCAAAGCTACACATGGCCCTCTAGGTCCTCAAGGATTGGTCTTTGACTGAATCCCAACTTCACAGATTCTATCAAAGGGCCACACTTGAGGACCCAGAGGGCCACACATGGCCTTGAGGCTGCAGATTCCCCGCCCTGATTTGGAGTGTTTAGGAATCCTAAAGAAGGCCAGAAATTGGTTCAGTGGAGGAGAAACTAAAAATCAGTAAATGAATGAATGAACGAATGAACGGATGGATGGATGGATGGATGGATAGATGGATGAATGAATGAATGAATGAATGGAAAAGCATTTATTAGGGTTTCACCATATGCCAAACAGTGTTCTAAGTGCTGGAGATACAAATAGAAAAAGTGAGACAAAGCTGTTCTCTCAAGGAGCCCACATCTAACTGGGGAAGACAACACATAAAGTTGCAGTAAGAGCTGCAGGAAAGTCCTAGAATTCTCAAGGGCTCAATGAAAGAGTCGATAGCCAAGCCCAGAAGGGCTTGGGTTACATCAGTAGGTCAGATGGTAATGCCAGGGCTTTAGACGTCCCAAGCTGGTAAGATCTGGAGGACATTAGGAGACAGTGGCAGGGAAGTTAGTAAGATCTGATGGTCTCCCATTTCCTCAGAAGGAATAGAGTTGGTGACTCAGTTTAAGGAAGAGAAAGAAGATAATTCAGCCTAAAGAAAGAGAAAGAATTGAACTGAAGAAATAAAAGGTCTTGAGATTAAGCCTCCTTAGAAACTTAAAGAGATAGAAAACCCTGGATGAGGGAAGAAAGAGAGGAGGAGAAGGGCGGAAATGACGAGGAGAGGTGAGACTTGAGAACTCATCAAGAAGACCTTCTTCTCAAGTCTTACCTCTCCTCAACCAGTTACTAAGATAAGGAAGTTACCAAGATAAGTAAAGCAGGTTGGAATGGACAGTTCGCATTTATATAGAAACATAAGGTTTGCAAAGAACTTGGCATGGATTATCCCATTTGATCCTCACAAGAGCCTTATGAAGTAGATGCTATTATTTTCCCCATTTTAGGTGAGGAGACTGAGGTTCAGGAAGATAAATGACTTGTCTAAGGTCACACATATCTAGTACATGTCTCCCCTGACACCAAACCCAAATTTGCCTCTTTGCAACTTCTTACCCTGCCTGATTTTGCCCTCAGGGGCCAAATAGAACAAGCCTAACTCCTCCCACACATGACAGCTCTTTGAATATCTGAACACAGCTATTATGTTTCACCTGAGTCTTCTTTTCTTCAGGCCAAACATGTCAGATTTCTTCCGCTCATCTTTACATGTCATGAACTCAAAGACCTTCACCATCATGATTTCCTTCTATACACTCCCCAGATTATCAAAGTCTTTAAACCATTGTCCCCAGCACTCAACACTACACTCCATATGAAGTTTGACAAAAGCAGAATACAGTAGAAGGGAAGCCGTGTCCCTGCTATGGCAGCCCAAAGTTGTTGTAGCATTTTTGGCTGGCTCATAGTAAGCTTGCCATCCATTACAAATCCCAGATTCTTTTCAAAACTCTTGTGGTCTAACCATGCCTCGAGTTGATTTTTTGCACTCAAGCATGAAATTTTATATTAGTCACTCCTGAATTTCATCTTACTGGATTCATCCTGGTGTTGTAGCCTTTCAGATCCTGACATTGTCATCCAGTTTGTTTGCTCTGCCTCCTAGTATTGTGTCATTTGAGAACTCGATGAACATGTTCTCCAGGCTTTTATGCAAGTCACTGGTAAAAAAAAAAAATACTCAATAGCTCAGTACCAAGGACAGATCACTGGGGACCCTCTCTCCAGACCTCCTGCTACATTGTCCTGAACAGCTGTTCTTGGTCAAGTTTCCCATTCAATTCTGAATCTGATTGTATTACTATCTAATCTCC
>JAQQSZ010018757.1:0-10511 GCA_028646595.1 Phalanger gymnotis | reverse complement strand
GGCAGACTGGGGAACGGGGAAACCAGAGTGTACGCCATCTTGGAGTGGGGGGGGTGGAAATGGGGAGAAAAATCTGTAATTCAAACGCATGTGAAAATTAATGCTGAAAACTAAAGATGTTAATAAAAAAAAATAAATAAATGATAGCTATTATAAAAAAAAAAGACTCTGAGTTGCAGAGCATCTGTTCAACTACTTGGGTACAGGAAGTTTCTTCACCAGAAATTTCCCAATGACAATAAAATCAAAGACATAGATTTGCAGAATATAGTTATGTTGATTATATTGATATTAGAATTATTATACATTTCCTGAGCACAGATCATGTTGAGAGACATATCTGCCACCTCATAGAGACAACTTTCTCCCAGAGGTTAATGCTACAAGGTAATGAAGAGAAGTGGTAAGGATGAAGCTCATTTGAAAGAAGTCAAAACGTGGGACTCATTTCACCAATCCAGTCAATGGGGAATGCTTTTCAAAAGATGAACTTTTATAAAACAAGAATACAGAGAGTAGAAGGGGGTGGGGAGGAGATGGGTATTGAAAAGGGGGAAGACATCAAAGAATGAGGAGGTAGGTTTGAAAGGGAGGATAGAAAAGAGGGCATGGAGGACAGTAAGAGAAGGAAAAGCAAGTAAAAAGACAAGAAAATTGAAGTTACCAAAAAAAAAAAAAATCTTTTGTTCAGTGCTGTCACCAATTTTCATTTATTGTTTCATTAAATAGAAGAGTGCACATTGACCTGAACTGAATTTTTGTAATTACTTTTATATGGCACCCTTGTACAGCATTGCAAAAAGGTAAAATAATTGCCAGAAAGGCAATTTGTATCATATTAATAACTCTTCTTGTCCCGTATTGAATATCTAATATCATGTACTTGATTTCATATTAGGGATTTTAAAGATTGTTTTATTGCAATATCTCTGGTTAAAATGTACACTAGTGAATATATTAGCACTCTTTAAAAATATTTGATACACAAGTGGAATATAATCACAAAATTTTTATTTAAATTTCATTGTCTTGCAAGAACAACTACCTAGCTACATACCAAATTCTCCTAAGTGTATATAGTAGATCCCTTAGCATTGCAATGAATTTCTGTTTGAATTTGGAAAACCACAGTGATTATGTTCTATTTATCATATATCTGGGACAGTGAATATCAACTTAATGAGGCATTTCCATATGCATAATGATTTTTCTGTATTACCCTATAGGATTTCATATGTCATTAGGCAAAATAAAAAAAAATAAAAATCCAAGAAATAAGAATGAGAGACCCAAATGCTATGAAAAATAAAATTAGCTATGCACATCCAACTTGTAGCATACATATCCTGTACACACACACACACACACGCACACACACACACACACACATTCATACACATGCATATTCTCCCTGTCATTTAATAATTAGCCAAGTGCAAAAACATAGAGGCCAGGTAAAATGTTAGAGTATTTGCTCATGGTGGTGGCAGAGGGAGTGGCACACTGGTGGCTCATGTAACTCAAAATTAGACAATTAAATACACTAGCAGTTACTAAGAGGAGGGAAATACCTGGCAATACATAAAACACTGGTCTTGGGAAAGAGGAAAAAGAGGTTGGAGAAGGGAAATGGAGTTAGCCAACAAATTGCATCTTTTTCTAAAGCATAATCATTATCAAATAACAATGAATAATATGCCTGCCGTCAAGAAGACCTGAGTTCAAATCTGGCATCACACACTTGCCAGATATGTGACCCTGGGCAAGTCACTTAACCCTGTTTGCCTCACTTTCCTCATCTATAAAATGAGCTGGAGAAGGAAATGGCAAACTACTCCAGTATCTTTGCCAAGAAAACCCCAAATGGGATCACAAAGAGTTGGATGTGACTGAAAAGTAACAGAACAATGAAAATACCAACAGCTGCTATACTTAAGAAATTCAACATATGTCACCCTGGGGAAACCTCTCATAGCTTATGATCATGTGGAATATTTTTTAAAAAAAATCAGCATTGTAATCAATGGTCAAAAGGCAATCAGAGCATTTAGATTTGAGTTAAGTAAAATGAAAATGTATTAAGGCAGGCATACACACACACACACACACACACACACACACACACATACACACACACACACACACACACATACGTTTTCAATGCCTAGAAGGAGTTTGCTATAAAGGGACCATGTAGCTCTGTAAAGCAATGAACCTTGTTTTCTTCAAAATAGGTAAGGATCCACTAAAAATATCTGCTTTTTAAGTTAAGGTCTTCATACAACATCACAAAATTTCAAAGTTGTCATTTCCTTAAAATTCTCCAGGAGAGAAAACTCACTGCCTCCAGAGATGAGCCATTCTATTTTTGGAGAATTTTAATTTCTGTAAAATATCTCCTTCCATCAGGTTTAAATTTGCCACTTTTCAACTACTTTCACTTATCATGCCTAGTTTTGCCCTCTAGAGTAAAATATAACATGTATAACCCCTATTCCATATGACTGACATTTAAGGTCTTGAAGACAAGAATGAAATCCTTCGCTCTCAAAGCCATCCTCTTCTCTCTAGGATAAAAAGTCTTTATACCATCAACCAATTGTTACATAGTATGGACTTCAGTTGCTTGATTATTCTTCTTGTCCTTCTTTGAACCCCATCCTGACTATCAATATCCTCCTAAAACATGACCACGAAAATTCAATTCAGTTCTCCAGATAAGGCCTGACCAGGGCAGAGGACAGAAGTTGGACCAAAATAGCACTATATACTTAAAAGTTATTGCTTTTACAACCCCAAACTGCATTCTTTTTCACTGTTTTATTACTGGTTATATGAATTGAGCTTTCAGAGTTTGCTAAACTCAACCCATTTGTTTTCTAGGCAAACTGTTGTGCCCCTTCATCTTGAATTATGAAAGTCATTTTGGAGCCAAAATAAAAGACTTAAAATTTTTCTTAATTAAATTAAAATCCATAGGATATCATTTTATAGAAGTAAGATTCAACTTATTCAGCTGACTCATTCCCCTATTTGAGAGTATTAACACAACTACAAGCCAAAAAAAGATAGAAATAATTTATCCCAATTTTTCCTTCATTGTTTTCCAGTCCTCTTCTTCCCCTCTCATATTTTCTCTCAGCTGAATTCCCTCTGCTCTCACAATCCCCAGTTTCTTCCCCACTTGTAAGCAGGTCATATATATGAATATGTTTTCCATAATGTTAGCTGTCAGTAGTTCTGTTTTTCCAGGGGAAATAAATGTGTCAGAGGGCACAAATTCTGACTGAGTCTGTGAGACTTTTGGGAAGAATGAAGAGCTAAAGAGAGGAAGAATTCATAGTAATATCTATTGTAGTATCTGGCAAGGGGGAAGAAAACAGCTATTCTTCCTGCCTTCTGGCTTCTGGCTATACAATAAGGGAACAGAGAGCCAGACAACCTACTGCTGTGAGTGAAATAATAGATTGAATGAGAAGACATCTCAATCCTTTACAAATGTGGGAGGTCCATGGGTGTGGAACACTGCATACATTTTCAGATGTTTTTTAATGCATTGATAAATCTTACTTATTTTTTTCTCCTCTTAATATTTTCTTCTTTTTTTTCTTTTAACTAAAAGAACTTTCTTCTATGAGATGGCTCTCTGGGAGGCAAGAAGGAAAGGTTACTGGGAAAGGTTGAAGCACTGAATAAACAAAAGATATCAATAAAAATTTGTTAAGGAAATGACCGAATGGTGGACAGCCAAGAATGATATCAGAGATTCTGTATGGTTAAATCTTTTATATCCCCTATATCAATACAAGGGATAATTTCTACATTCTGGAACATGAATCTATCCAGGTCTTTCCCTACTATCAGCTTAGGGAAGAGAACCAAATCACTGGAGTTTGGATAAAGGAAGTGCTTACTATGTCCCTTTCCTACTTATTTTAATCCTGATCAAACATCTTGCTCAAATGTCTAGAAAAGATGCTTTTTGTTCATTAGCTCAGAGGAAGAAGAGGAGGAAGAAGAATAAGAAGGAGGAGGAGGAAGAGAACGAGGAGGAGGAGAAGGGGGAGGAAGGGGAGGGAGAGGAGAATGGTTTCAGATGATTATAGGGGGATCCATTTTATCTAGACTAAAGATCTGAAATGATGGAATTACATTTATTTCTTAGGTGCCCGACACTAAAATCAGCAATCCATAGAGATTCTAGAGTGGAATAAAAAAAAAAAAGTTACATTTGTTTAAGCATGACTGGAATGTTTCTGTCATTTTTGTATGCTTATAACTTGTTGTGGATTGAACTTTTGTTAGATCAGGTTAAGGCCAGGATCCAATGAAAATTTCACTTTTTATTTTTTCTGGCTATACTGCTATTTGAAGATATGTATTGCTTACAGTAGTAGCTTTGCACTTGTCATTTAAATCACTTATACTGGGAGCAATTCATGATTAATTTATGTTTGTTGATGTTTAAAGTAGGGGTTCTCATTTCTCTGTGTGTGTGTGTCTGAGTGTGTGTGTGTGTGTATGTGTGTGTGTGTGCGTGTGTGTGATGAATCTCTTTCTCTGTCTAGGGAAGTCTGAAGACCATTTCTAAGAATAATGAGCTTAAAGGAATTTTTTTTAAGTCAAATCAAATCAACAAGCCATTTACTAAGCATTTAATATGTTTTGGACATTGCTCAGTGCTGGGGATACACATGAATAATGTTATAAAGCAAAGCAATTTTATTGAAATATATTTATCAAAACTTTTTAATTAAAAAAACCCCAAATTCATAGACCTCAGGTTAAGAACACTTGCCCTAAGGGGATAATTCATTCATATCAGGTAGCTTGAAACAGTAAATGGCACTGCCTAGATCACCTTCAGTATAATATCTTCACTGATGTGCTATATCGTGGATTTGATTTGACTTTTTCTTTCAAGGTCTAGGATACAATTTGGCAGCTGTTCAATTTTTATGTAGATTTAACTTACATGACAGACAAGTTGAATCAAGGAGCTGTTTAACCACTATGTGTTGTATTGAGGTGAAATATAAGAGATGCAACTAGGTGGTACAGTGGCCAGTGCATTGGACCTTGGGTCATGAAGACCTGAGATGAAATTTTATTATAGATCCTTATAAGCTATATGACCCTGAGCAAGTGCAATGGCAAACAGGGTGAGACTTTTTGCTGTTTTTTGTTTTAGAGTGCTTCTCAAAACTAAAGCTATCCAGTGTCTTTGAGTCTTGCCTTTGTTTCAATCAAGAGTCTTTGATTGAATCAGGAGTCTTTGATGACCTGCTTAAGTCATAAGAAGGCCTATGTCACATGGGCTTGGGTGACATGGTTGTGATGCCCTTTGACCTTGAAGGAATATATATATATATATATACTTTGAGGTTAGCATTTTGTTTGGGGCTCACTCACTGGAAGAGTGTTGGTATGGAGACTCTGGGTAGCCGTTAAGGCATCCTCTGGCTTTGAAAACCCAGATGTCAGCGCTTCTGTCTCTGGTAACTATGTATGTATAGCTTTGGTCAGACAGCTGAAAGCCTGTCTGTTGATTTGTGTTGTTTTCTATGTTTATATTTTTTCTGCTTGTAATTTTTGTTTGTATTTGCTCTGAAGTTCAGGGGGTGGACTTTTTCCCCTGAAAGTGAATGATATATGTATGTTTAATTAAAGTGAGATTGTAAACCCCTTAAACTTGCTTTCCTTAGAAAAGCAGATCAAAGAACCTGTGCTAGCAGCCCTCTTGTGTGCTGGTGTTATTGGCCTTACACAGCCACAATAGGAGCAGGTAACATTGTTGTTATAACAAGTCATTTTATTTCTATTTGTCTCAGTTTCCTCATCTGCAAATTTCTCATCAGTAAAATGGGAATAATATAGTATAGGAGAGTTGAGTTTAAAAGTAATAGCCCACACATGGAAAATCTTTAATGAGCTTTATTGCTATTCACAAGGGAAGAAGTGCTGGTGAATGTACTTTCAATGTAACTCCTATGTTAGTGGTGGGCAGGCTAACAGTCGGTAAGGTAATAAGACAGTGCATAGTCTTATAGGAAAAAAAAAACTACTGAAGATGATGGAGTAAATGCAGGGACTCACTGGAGCTCTCCCAAATTCTCATCCAAGCAATATAAAATAACTCTTCAAAATAAATTCTGTAGCAACAGAACCAAGAAAAGGATGGGGTGAAAAACATTTCCCATTCCAAGACAGCTTAAAAGGTCCATAGGAAAATTCCATCTTATTGGGGTGAGAGTGAAGTATATTCCAGTACAGGCTGCACAAGTGCAGAACTACCTCTGCAAGCCAATACAGGCCTTGATGGGGAAGGACTGAATGTGTAGCAGAGACTTCTCTGGTTTTCAGCCCACAGACAATGAGGTCCATCAATTGGTCAGAAGGAGATTACAAGGAATCCATAACTAGCACTGGGACAGGATTATGTTGCATGGCCCATACAGATTTCCCGGTCCCAGGGCAAAGAGGGGTACCAGAACACTAATGTGGGTGGCCACAGGAGAGCTAGGAAATTGGTCATAGTTAAAGAGTTTAAAAAAAGTGCTTTTGAATGCTCTTAGTCTAGATCATAGGCCAGGCAAAAAGTTAACAGACCCCTCCTTAGGTCACACCAATTTTGAAGAACGAAAAATCAATAGACTTCTAGAACTAGCTCCAAAGACAGCCATATGAAAAACCTGAAGCCTGGGAAAGTACCCCCTTCCACCCAGGGAGCAAAGCCCAACTTTAACATAAAGCTAAAAGTCAAAAAAAAAGAAAAGGCCTGGACAAATGAGCAAACAACACACAAAAAAGAAACTGACCATAGAAAGTCACTAAGGTACAGGGAATATCAAAATGCAAACTCAGAAGAAGAAAATGAAATCAAAGAAGATGCATAAAAAGCCTCAAAAAATGTAAATTAGTCTCAGGACCAAGAATTCTGGAAAAAATAAAAATGAAAAGGATTTTAAAAATCAAATGAGAAGTAGAGGGAAAATTGGAAAAGAAATAGGAGTGATACAAGAAGTAAATAACACTTTAAAAACAGAATAAGGCAAAATGATAAAAGAGGCACAAAATTCCACTAATGAGATGTGGCCAAATAGGAAAAGGTGTACAAAAATTCACTAAGGAAAAGGACTCCTTAAAAAGTAAAATAGCTAAAATGGGGGAGGGGTAGAGCACAAAATCTCACTGCATAAAATAATTCCTTAAAAACTAGATTGGGCAAGTGGAAGCTAATGATTTTATGAGTAATAAACAAACAACAAAACAAAATTAGAGGAATGAAAAAAGGGAGACTGTGAAATATCTCATCGGAAAAAAAATTGACCTGGAAAATGAATGAAGGAGAAATATTTTAAGAATTACTGGACTACCTGAAAGCCATAATTAAAAAGATCCCAGACATCATATTCTAAGAAATTTTCAAGAGGGATCGCCTTGCTATAGAACCAGAGGACAAAATAGAAATGGAAAGAATTCACTGATCACTTTCTGAAAAATAAATGAAAATGAAAACTCCTAGGACTATTATAGTCAAATTCCAAAGCTCCCAGGCCAAGGATAAAATATTGCAAAGAGCCCAAAAGAAATAATTCAGAAATAATGGTGCCACAATGAAGATAATATGTTTAGCATCTTCTGCATTAAAGGTTGAAGGGGCTTGGAATATTATATTCTGGATTATAAAAGAGAATATTATATTCTGGATTGTAAAATCACTTACCAAGAATCACTTATCATGGAAAACTGAGTATAATCCTTTGGGCAAAATGAACATTTAATAAAATTGGGAGCTTTCAAGCAATACTCATGAAAAGACCAGAGCTGAATAGAAAATTTGATTCTCAAATACAAGACTCAAGAGAAGCCTAAGAAAGTAAACAGGAAAGAGAAAGCATAAGAAATTTGATATGGTCAAACTGCTTGCATTCTTACATAGGAAGATGATGCTTGTAGCTCCAAGTACCTTATCACTATTAAAGCAGGTAGAAAGAGTGTACATAAACAGAAGGCATGGGTGTTAAGTGAGTATGGTGTGATGATATAAAAAAATTAAGGGGTGATAAAGAGGGATGCCATGGAAGAAGGAAGGAAGAGGTATAATGGGATGAATTAATTCTAATTTTTGAATTAATTTAGTATTTAATTTTTCCTCAGTTACATATAAAAACAATTTTTAACATTAGTTTTTAAAACTTTCAGTTCTAAATTCTCTCTCTTCATCCTTCCCCACATCCCCTCATTAAGAAGGTGAATAATTCCATATAGGTTATATATGCATAATCATGCCAAACTTATCTATAATAGTCATGTTGTGAAACAAAACAGACAAAACAAACTCAAGAAAAAAAGAAAAAAAAATGTGCTTCAATCTTTATTCAGACACCATCACTTCTTTCTCAGGGGATGAATAACATTTTTTCTCCTAAGTCTCTCAGAATAATCATGGATTGCTCTATTACTGGGAATAGCTAAGTCCTTCACAGCTAATTATCTCACAATATTACTGTTACTTTATAGCCAGTACTTTTCACTTTTCATCAACCATGCAAGTCTTTCCAGGTTTCTCTGAGAGCATCCTTATCATCACTTCTTATAGAACAACAGTATTCCATCATAATTACATACCACAACTTGTTCAGCCATTCCCTAATTGATGTGTAACCATCCCATCAATTTCCAATACTTTACTTCCAGAAAAGAGCATCTATAAATGTTTTTGCACATGTAGTGCCTTTTCTTTTACTTTCTATACAGGGTCTTAAAGCCCCTTGGGCATAGTTCCAAATTGCTCTAAAGTATTGTTTAATCCATTCACAATTTTGACAAAAATACATTAATATCTCACTTTTCCCAAACCCCGTCCAACATTGTTATTTACTTTTCCTGTTGTATTAGCCAATCTAGTAGGTATGAGGTAGTACCTCAGAATTGTTTTCATTGCATTTCTCCAATCAATAGTGAATTAAAATATTTTTTTTTCATATGGCTATAGATAGCTTTAAAACTAGTATCTCTGATAAAGGCCTCACATCTAAAATATACAGGGAACTGAGCCAAATTTATAGGAATACAAGTCATTGCTCAATTGAGAAATGGTACAAGGACATGAACAGGCAGTTTTCAGAGGAAGAAATTAAATATATCTATAAGCATATGAAAAAATGCTCTAAATCACTATTGATTAGAAAGATGCAAATCAAAACAACTCTTAGGTACCACATCTCTCCTGTCAGATTGGCTAACATGACAAAACATGAAAATGATAAATGCTGGAGAGGATGTGGGAAAATTGGAACATTGCTGGTGGAATTGTGAACTGATCCAGCCATTATGGAGAGCACTTTGGAAATATGGCCAAAGGGCTATAAAAATGTGCACGGGGGGGTGGGGGTGGTGGTAGGCAGAGCCAAGATGGCTGCATGAAAACAGCATCTTACCGGAGCTCTCTCACAAAGTCTGTCAGATTCCTATAAAAAAGTGAATTTGAGCAGATTTGAGAGAGTTAGAAACAGCAAGCAGTCTGAGCAGGGCAAAAAAAGCGGGGCAAGCCAGGAGAGTCTGAAAGGCCGAAGGCACAAATCTGTAGGCTTGGAGAGTGGCATGCACAGCTGCTCCAGACATAACTGTGAACATGAATGGGATGAACTCTCCCATAAAATGGAAGCAGATAGCAGAATGGATTAAAAACCATAATCCTACAATATGCTGTTTACAAGAAACGCATTTGAAACACACAAGATACACACAGGGTAAAGGTAAAAGGCTGGAGTAAACTATATTGCGCCTCAGCTAAAGCAAAAAAAAAAAAAAAAGCAGGTGTACTCATCCTAATCTCAGACAAAGTAAAGATAGATTTAATTAAAAGGGATAAGGAAGGACACTACATCCTGCAAAAAGGCACCATAAACAATGAAGCAATATCATTGTATAACATATATGCACCAATTGGTATGGCATACAAATTCTTAGAGGAGAGGTTAAGGGAGTTACAGGAAGAAATAGACAGCAAAACTATAATATTGGGAGACCACAACCTCCCCCTTTCTGAACTTGACAAATCTAACCTCAAAATAAATAAGAAAGAAGTTAAGGAGGTAAACAGAATTTTAGAAAAGGCAGATATGATAGACCTCTGGAGAAAATTGAATGTGGATAAAAAGGATTATACTTTCTTCTCAGTGGCACATGGCACATACTCAAAAATTGACCATGTACTAGGGCATAAAAACATCACAATCCAGGGCAGAAAAGCAGAAGTAGTCAAAGCACACTTTTCAGATCATGATGCAATAAGAATTATTTGTAACAAAGAACCATGGAAAAATAAGCTAAAAATTAATTGGAAACTAAATAATCTAATTCTAAAGAATGAGTGGGCCGAAGAACAAATCAGAGAAACAATTAACAACTTCATTCAAGAGAATGATAACAATGAGACAACATACGAAAACTTATGGGATACAGCAAAAGCAGTTCTTAGGGGAAGTTTTATATCTCTAAATGCT
>JAQQSZ010018756.1:0-10511 GCA_028646595.1 Phalanger gymnotis | reverse complement strand
CTTCCTTCCTTCCTTCCTTCCTTCCTTCCTTCCTTCCTTCCTTCCTTCCTTCCTTCCTTCTTTCCTTCCTTCCTTGCTATATCCCTACTAAAAGGGAGAAGGATGATAAGAAATAGAGTATCCTCTTCCCTCTGAGTCTATGTTAAGTCCTAGGCTCCTAAGTGTGCAGAGCACACAGTATGATGTACCCAAGATGCAACCTACACAGCCACAGAAATTAGTAGGAGCTCATATAGCCAGAAATGAGAGTGGACTCTCAAGAACTGATTTGTATTTCTTCCAGCTGCTGAATATAACCACTATTAAATGAAACATTTCACAAAAGGAGTGCTAACAGTAATTTGAACATTTATATATACACACATATGACTGACATGTCTATGTGAGCTCACATGCATGAGCATGCGCACATGCACACGTGCACACATACACGCACTGGAGAAGAGAAAGGACATGATTTATGATTTGTCTTCAGGTATCTGACGGGCTGTCGTGCAGATGAGGGATCAGGCTTATTCTCCTTGTTCTGGGCAGAATGAGGACCACTGGAGAGAAAGAAAGCAAAGCTGGGCTCCATAAAAGCAAAGCTTGTCTAATAATTGCTGCTGCCCAGCAGTGAAACTGAGAGATGTAAGCTCCTAGAGGTCTAACACCATCTCATTTGTGCCTCTGTATCCAACACAGTGCCCTGCTCCTAGCAAGTGCTTAATAAATGTTTGTTAAATTGACTTACTTAATGTAATGAATGTCACGCTAAGTTTGGCATCAGGTAACTTGGATTTGAATCTTGCCTTTGACTCGTAGCTGTGTTAACATGGGCAAATCATCAACCTCTCAGTTTCCTCATCAATGAAATTGATGAAATTGAGGAAAGATTCTCCTTATGTGTCTCATAAAGTTGTTGTGAGTAAAGTACTACATAATGTGCTATGATTATTATGCAGGGGGCCTCTTTGTGAGATAGTGAGCTCCCTATCACTGGAAATGTTCAAGGTGAGGTCAGATGACCACTGGTATAGGGTTGGATGGACTTACTGGGATGGAAATTGGACTCGATTCCCTTCTGATTCTAAGAATCTCTAACATCTGGTAAATGCTCATTGATTCAGCATTGTCAGACAGTCGACACAAACAGATTTTCTAAATCATGCCTCACAAATGCAGAGGTTGCTTCTTTGGCAGCTTCACTTATCAGAATCACAACAGAGAATCCAAGGTTAAATGAAAATTACCTATGAGCAACTGATACCAAGACCAATACATCATAATTTGATGTACTAACATTCCATTTTCACAGTAAAGCCCCTCAAGTTCCCCTTAGCATATTCACTTTAATTTACACATAGTTCTGCCAAGCTTCTTTGTCTGGTTTTCTAGTCCACAGAAAATCTGAAGCAGCAACTTAGAAATGGACAAGCAGTGGGGGTAGTATACTAGACAGTGGCAGGCATGCTGACAGCAGTGAGATATAATAACTGACAGCCCATGATCAAAGGAGGAGGAGGAGGAGGAAAAGACAAACTATAAATAAAGTGAAAAACCAGAATACAGTTTTTTTAAACATAGCAATCTGGAACTTTTCAGTGTAGGGGCCCATAACTCTACCTACTTCAACAGTCCATGAGTATATGACTCTATCACAGCCTAGGAAAGTAAATGATGACCCTTGCATCCATATTCTTTGAGAAGTTAAGGAACTGTGTAACATATCTTGGAATATTTTTTTCATTAAAATAGTTAATTTTTTAAAAGCACAGGCACTTAATAACAACATTTAGATCACATTTGTATAACACTTAATTTTCCAAACGCAAAAGGCCAAACATCAGTTATTTGTAAAATTTACTTATTTTTGTGGTTCAATCCTATTTCAGTCACATCTGACTCTTTGTGACCCCATTTGGGGTTTTCTTGGCAAAGATACTGGAGTGGTTTGCCATTTTCTTCTCTAGCTCATTCGACAGATGAGAAAACTGAGGCAAATAGGGTTAAGTGACTTGCCCAGAGTGTGTGAGGTCACATTTGAACTCAGATCTTCTTGACCCCAGGCCTAGCACTCTAAACACTGGGCCACCTAGCTTCCCCCTGTTAATTCATAACACCCTGTTCTCGACAGAACCTGGTCTTTAAAAAGTTAAGCCTGCCATCCCTGGAAGCAGTCCCTGTGCCTGTACCAGCGGGTAAGTCGGGGGTAGATGGGATTTTCTCCTCCAACTCCCCTTTGACATGGCTTTTGCAATGGAATTACTCACCTAGTAAGAGACACAGTCAGGGACAGGAAGCAGTTTCAAGGAGTGTGACTTCAGGTAGCAGAGAAGAGAGCTGACTGGATTGAAGAGAGAACTAGCCCTAGAAGTCAAGTTGAGCAGCAAAGAGGGGTAGACTCAGGGAATGTAGCCAAGCTGGGCTCAGAACTCACCCAGTCGGCTTAGGGCAGTGGATGTGAAAGACAGCATTAAAACACCGTGAAAAGAGAAAGGCCATTGAAGCCCTACAATGTCAGAGACATGAGTTGCCTGGGCCACATTTGCTTCCCATGTAAGTGTCTCAGGACCAGTGTATTCTAAGTACATGCCTACTTTTCCCATTGACACTATGGTTTCGTGGGAAAGTATGTCCCCAGGTGGGGGCGGGGGCTTGTTGTGGCTATTATTCTTACCCTGCCTTTTTGGTAAATGCCTTTGCTTCGGGCTAATTGCTCCTACTGGAAGACTATTAGAGCTCACAGGTGGGGACTCATGGGTTATAGTTTTAGGAGTGCCCACAGGGTATCTTAAAACCCCTGAGGGTAGTGACATCTCCTTCCCCTCTCCCCACCACACCCTATTCACAAACACACGTGCCAAGTTGGGAAGGTAGTCCTGAGGACACTGTATTAGTATTTACAGTTGGCAAAGCACTTTTCTCACAACAACCTCCTGAGGTGGATTGTGTACATGTTATTAGCTTCATTTTATAGATAAGAAAATTAAAGCTCAGGGAGATTAAATAATTTGTCCAAGGACACATAGCTGTCAGAGCCAGGCCTTGGGCCAAAATGTTATAGTTCTATGGGCATCGGCCCCATGTTGTATTGGAAGGAGTCCTTGATTTGATGTCGAATGATATTCATTTGAATCCTGGCTCATCTATGGGACAAGATACTTTACTCCTCATCAGCCTCAGTTTCTCCAGCTATAGAATTAGAAGGCTGGGCTAGATGATCTCTGGGGTCTCAATCCTTTGAATACTTTGTAAAGTGCTATACAAAAACATAAGGAATTATTATGGTGCATGTGTATATTCTATGATATAGAGTTGTAATGAAATCCCTGAGACATTTGGGAAATTGCTATTTTCACAGAATTGTGGCTGAACATAGCATTGAACAGTATTTTAAAGTAGATTCCTCAGAGTCACTCATTTTCCTAGCTTTTTACCCCATCTGTTACTGATGCTAATTCAAACACAGTAACAAAGGAGGAGGAAGGAATCAGCAGGGCTCCCTGGTGAGCCTGGCAAGAATAAACAGAGTTCACACACTCTTCTAGGAGAGATCAAATTGCTGAAAATAGTTTGGGAAAGAGCAAGTACCAATGGGAGTCAGAGGGTCCTGGGGAGGATGAGACAATATTCACGAAAGCCAGCTGAACGGTTTCCCTAGAGGCCAGACCACTGGCCAGTAACCAGGGCTCAGACTACTGTTGACAAGAATTAATACCCCTGGAAGGAAGAAATAGCAAGAAAAGCACCGGCCTTCGAGTTCTAGACCTAGACCTAGGTTTTAGTTCTGGTTCTTTGATTGGATAGCTATGTGGACAGCTACCTTGGACAAGCCTCTTCCCTTCTTTCGACCTGTTTTCCCATCCTTTAAATGAAGCACTGAGGCTTTCTCTCCAAAGTTCTTTCCCAGCTCCAACATTCTAGGATTCTAGGATTTTTAAAGGCAAAGTTTATAAGTAGCTCCATAGGTCACTGGGAAAAGGCCTGTTTACTCTTTCAAATGATCCTACCTGCCTCTGTGCTAGAACCCTACAATGATTAAGAAGTTCACAGCACCTGCATCAGAAATAAGGCCTACTGAAGGTGGCTAAGCACCAGTCAGTCCATAAACATTTATTAAGCACCTACTATGTACCAGGCACTAAGCGAAGTACAGGGCTTACAGAGAAAGGTAAAAGACAACCCCTACTCTCAAGGAGCTCACAGTCTGATGACAAAAACAACATATAGACAATTATGAGTAAAGAAAGTACAAGATAAATTGGAAATAATCAACAGAGGTAAGACATTAGAATTAAGAGGGGTCAAAAAAAGTTTCCTACAGAAAGTGACATTTTAGCTAGTACTTGAAGGAAATCAGGGGATCTGGGAGGTAGAGATGAGGGGGGAGAACATGGCAGGCCTAGAAAGCAGCCAGATAAAATGCCTGGAGTTGAGAGTGTCTTGTTCATGGAGCAGCCAGGAGGCCAGTGCATTGGATTCCAGAATATAGGAGTGGGGTGGAAGGTGGAAGACAGCTGGAAAGGTGGGAGGTGGGGAGACACAGGGAGCTGCACCTTCTTTCAGATCACACCTTATTGCTCCATCCCAGGATCCTTGAAGCTATGTCAAGACCAAGGCGAATTCTTCATACCAACATGGCAATTTACAGTCACAAAATGCTATCTCATCTACTATTTCAGCTCATCCTCACAACAATGCGGGGAGATGCCCAGTATAAATAGCATAACTCTCTCCGTTCTACAGATAAAGAAACTGAGGTATGAAGAGTAGAAGCTGTCGGGCTAATGTTATAACAGCTAGTATGTGGCCAATGTGAGACTTGAACCCTGGTTTTCTGAATCTTGTGCTCTTTTCACAATACTTTGCTGCCTCCCAAGGAATGAGAAACAGATTCCAGGGCAAAGCTCTGCAATTCCATTTGTCATTTTGTTCTTTCTAAAATAGGTAAAAAATTATTAATTTTTAAAAACCCTCAGGGATTTTCTAACAACTCTATATGTGTGCGTGGGTGTGCACACTGTTCTATGATATTTAATATTTTATGTACATATAGAGAATTGTCCTTTGTATTCAGAAGCACTGCTATAGACATTGTAGACTTTTTCTTCCACGTGTGCAAACGTGACTGACTGCCAGGCGAGGCAGCCTGTCTGGCAGCCGTAGGCATGGATCTTTTATTAAAAGGATTTGTTCTGTAAAATTTAGATTGAGTCAAGAAGCCGAACTTAAGGATCTAGAAGACCACAAGTGGCCTCAAGGCTGCAGGTTCTCCACCCCCGGTCGTTGCAAGGCAGGATGGAGAAGAGGCTGGCCAATGTGATGAGGATCAATTGTTAAGGCTGGGTCTGGTGGGGTGGTGGTGATGGTGGTGGACAGAGGCAATAGCTGTTTGCTATAGTTAACTGGCCTATAGGTTATGGGTCATGGTGGAATAGCTTGAGGAGTTGGCCCTCTGGGTCTGGGTGGCTGTGAAGTTATAAGTCAGTGAAGTTTGTTGAGTGTGGGAGTCAGCCAGTAAGGATTGTGAGCATGTTAGGATGTCAGTCTTTTAGACTGGGTGGGGATGGGGAGAGGGAGAAGGAAGAGCCTTTGGGTGAAGACTTTTGTGATTGAGCATGGGAAAGGGATTTTAAGATGGCCTGGGAGTGGTGGTGGGGGCAAGGAGATTCCCTGTCTCAAGAGGGAAAGCCCTGGAGCTAGTGGTCATCCCTAGAGATCAGCCTCTTAACAATTTGTAGGTTGTGATGCCCAGGACAGATGTGATAACATCGATGGCAAGTTCTGAGTCTTGAGGTGTCCAAAGTAAATGAGGGAACCCTTAGGTAGGTAGTAGCTTGAAAGTATGTAAAATTGGATTGAATGTCTGGGTCCCCAACAATAACCTTGAGTTTTCTCAAAGCCTTCTAATTAACCAGTCACTACCTTCTGGGAGCCATTCCAATCTCATTAGATTGGATGTGCTCTAAGGGACTGGGAACATGAGGCCTGAGTTGAAAACTTTGGTCTTTCGTCAATGGGAAACATAGTATGAAGAGATGAAATAGGTAATAGACCCAGAGTCAGAAGAGAGGGTGAGGTCCCAAATCTACATTTGAAGCCCTCTATGAACCTCTGCTTCCTCATTTGTAAAATGGGAATAAACTAGGCCTGTGCTACTTCCATCCTGGGATTGTTGTGAAGAGCTAATGAAGGAATGGGTAGGTAGGTGCTTTCTGAACCAGTGCAGCTAAAAGGGCTATTGTTATTAGTAGCATTCTTGTCTCCTTGACCCCCCAACGGAGGCCTTATGGCCAGGCAGAAAGATGAGCACTCAGGAGATTTTCGTCCCAGTCCCAGCTCAGCCATTAATCTATAACGTGACCTTGAACAAACTATTTACTCTGTCTGGGCTTCTATTTTTTCCTCAAATTGAGGATAATGATACCTGCCTTGCTTTGGGGATGCTGGTAGGGATAGATAACAGCCTTGAAAGTGCTATGAAAAGGTTTTAAGTGATAGACAAACCCAAGATCTTATGATTACAGTTTATGGATACTCGGTTTCCACCCACAGCTCAATGGATGATCTCCACTGGTAGATTACTCCCACTCTCTCAAGCCTGGTGGTTTAATTTATATTTAGGGCCCTCATGCCCAGGGGTGATCTTCCTATACCTTTGTCTTGCTCAGAAATGGGACTATCCCAAGTGGGATCCCAAGTGCTAAAAGGGCTGATTGGATCAGATCTATCCTTAAGCCCGGGCCCTTTCTATACAACAAATCCAGCCTGTACTCCTTGGTCACTATTGTCCCCTAGTAGGGTGAGCTCAAGCTATAGCTGGAGAATAAACAAACAAATGAACAAATAAATAATCATGGGGATATGCCAGGAGCAAGAAAGAGGGCTCCTTCCTCTGTCTCCCAACCAAAACTATCTCTTTCCCCTCCATTAGCCTTAATTGTCAAAGTGTCTGACAGCCAATCTTTCGATTCATTCTCCTGACTCACAGTATTATTTCTGGAAGGCATAGGGCTGTGCTGGTAAACATTAAATAAATAGCTCTCTAAAACAAAATCCCCAGCACACTTTTAAGTTTAATCTGCATTATTTTTTCTTCATTACATTATTAAGTCTCAACAATCAACAAAACAATAAACCGAGACCTGATTTGTGCTGTTTGCTGATTTCTGAGTTGTAAACATTCAGGACGAAAATTTAACAATCAGCTAATAGGAGCTGGCTGTAGTACATTCCTCAGAAAATCCTTGTTAAAATGTACAAACTTTCCCTAGCAGGCACAAATACATTCATTATTCTTATTACTGCCATTAGCATCTCAGGTAAGAATGAGAATACATAACATTAACATGGTACTTTACAGTTGTACATTGTATTTTGGGATACTACCTGTCCCGAAGCATGTTAGAGGCTCTGAGCTTCTAGGGAGCAGTATGAAAATATTGGGTACAGAGATGCCCTTACCTACAAGTGAAGTGTTGTTTATAAGGTGCCATTGTGGACTTCTAGGGAGATACTACCCCATTTCCCCCACCAAATAGTTCTATCACAAACTGAGGAACAGTTTAACTGAGTTTAGCTGACTTGTTCTAGCTGTGTGATCTAAGGAAGGTTGGCTAATCTCAGTTAAACTAATACTCAGTTTATTCATCTAAAAACTAAGTGGGTTGGACTCAATGGCAATGAGATCCATCATTCTATGATACTGAAATTCCACCATAAGAGATTCATTTTTTGTAGTACTTTTCTCTTTAACATGCACACATATATTTCATTAGTGATAGTAAGATAATAACTGATATTATTATATATGTGATGGTTTTCAGTTGTGAAAACCCTAGTAAGTACTAACCATAGGATCATAGATTCGTGACTGAAAGGAATTTGAAATTGAAATTGAAATCAAAGGCCATCAATTTTAACCCTTCATTTTAAGATGAGGAAACCTCATGAGAGAGGTTAAGTGACTTGCCCAGGCTCACATTGCTAGGAAATGTCTGGGATTTGAATCCAGATCTTTCTGATCTCAAACAAGGTGGTCTATCTACTATATTTACTCTATCCATGGTGCCTCTTGGGGAGAAGAAGAAGGGAGGGAGGGGAGAGGAAGAGGGAAAAAGAGAGGGGAGGAGAGAGAGAGGGAGAATGAGGGGAGAGATCAGGGGATAAGGAGGAGAAAGAGAAAGAGATATGGAGGGAGAGAAAGAGAGAAGAGGGGGAGAGAGACAGAGAGAAAAGGAGAGAGAGAGAGAATGAGACAGAGAGACAGAGGAAGAGACAGAGAGTCAGAGATAGAGAGACAGAGACAAAGAGACACAGAGCAAGACAGACAGAGACAGAGAGACAGAGGCAGAGACAGAGAGTCAGAGATAGAGAGACAGACAGAGACAGAGAGACAAAGAGAGATAGAGATAGAGAGAGACACAGAGAGAAAGTGGGGCAGAGAGAGACAGAGAGAGGGAGAAAGAGAAAGAGAAAAAGAGAGAGAGAGAGAGAGAGGAAGAGAGAGTGAGCACAAGCTTCCCCAATCCCACCAAGGACTGTCTCAACTCACTGAGTTAAGCCAGAAAAAAAATCAGTGGCACAGAGGTAACCCAGAGAAGCAAAAACTGAACGACTGAAAGGAGAGCTGATCTGGGGCAGAGAAAAGAGAGCTCAAGGAGGGCCATACATCCCTACAGGAATCTTGGAGTAAAATATTTGGTCTCCTTCAAGGGCTGAGGGAAGTTCCAAGAAAACAGTCTGCTCTTTCTCTGACCTCTCCCTGTGCCCATCTATAATATAATGTTGCAGTCACTGTGACATTTCCTGCTAATTTTATCACTTGAAATATTCCAAGTAACCTAAAACTTTGCCTCTTACATAGAGTCCAAGTCCAAGTGATTACTATATGTAGGGTTTAGCTAGAGATAAACACAGATTTCAATTGTGGCAGAGAAAAATCTTTGCCCAAATGTTAGGAATTTTCCTAACTGGGGCTTGAAGACATTGTGATTATATTCCTTACTCTTTAATATAACCTCTATAAAATAGTGGGGAAAGGGCCATGGGAACCCAAGAGGCTAAATATTTACCCAATAGAGATCCAATATTTCCAATAGGCAAAAAAATGAACTCATCGTTGTAAGAAGGCATGGACTATTAAATCGACAGAGACACAGAAGGTAGAGAAAAGAGGGAATGATGAGTATCCCCTAGTACCCTCCATAGCAACATCCAGAACTGCCAGCATTTCAGATACTTTACAAAGTAACATCTCCATGAAAGCTGGATCCCATCAAGTTGTCCAAGGCCATACTGGTACAGTGGAAAGAAAACTGGCCTGGGAACCTTGAAACCCGGGTTCGAGTTGAGGCTCTTCTCTTTACTGGTTATGTGATTTCTCCCAAGTCCCTTTACCCCTCAGTTCCTCAGGTCCCTCATTTGCAAAATGAGATGATTGCATTAAATGATCTCTCTGATCTCTTTCATCTATGGTAAACTTCTGATGCCTTTACCCAGTCTCCACATCGCCCAAATGTTTCTAATAACAACTTAATTTTAAAGATATGCCTGCAGTTTCAGTGTCACCGAGTTTACTCTATATTTAAAAACAACATTTTTAAAACTGTCTTCCATGAGAACCCTGTTCCACAAGATGTGAGGAGGGTGCTATGAGAAGATGCTGATGCTAGCAATACTCTCCTTTCAAACAAAAACAAAACAAAACAAATGGAATTATGCATGATTTAAGGATGCTTTTGTGTATAGCAATTTTTTCCATAGGAAAATGTGCTGAAAATTTCCTCTATTTTACTCCCCTAAAAATGACAATCTCTTTCATCCTAAGGGAAGTCTCTACTTCTCAAAGAATACTCCAAACAGTCAAAAAAACCCAGTATAGTTTATGAATCAATCAATAAATATTCATTAAATACCTACTATGTGTCAGGCATTGTGCTAAGCAGTGGAAAGAATATTGGATTTGGAATTAGATTAAATTCTAGGTTGGCTTCTTACTACAGAGTCAGGATTCTGTTACTTATTATCAAAGTTGATACCGTGGTGAGTTCCTTCAAAGATCAGGAAACAATTGACACCACCTCTGTGCCAGTAAGGCAAAATGGGCTTAGTTTAACGGGTGCCCTTGAGGAGTTTGGCTTTTGTTTACGGTGAAAGTACTTTCACCTGTTAAATGCTATGCTCCAGGCCCAAAGCCCCATCAGGTGTGAAACCTGTGTGGGCGTAGATTAAGGACTTAAAAGGGGCCAATTCCGGAACCAATGCGTCTCTGGACTCTGGTCTCTAGTCGTTGAGGCGGGACTTGAGAACGCCAGAGGCTTGGCTGCGAGGAGAGGCGAGAAAACTACAGCTGGAAAAAATTCCGAAGCAGAGCTGACCCCTGTGTGGACCCAGGAGTTCGAGCCAGGTCTTGAGGCTGGTGAATATGATTTATGGCATCTTATTTTTCTGTGGCCTCCTGGCTACTCTTGTGAGGCGGGCCTACTGGGCCTGGAGGCTTGTGTTCACAATACTGGAATGGGGAGGTT
>JAQQSZ010018755.1:0-10511 GCA_028646595.1 Phalanger gymnotis | reverse complement strand
TTTTTTTTTTTTAAAGCTTGGCCAATTTCATGGAACATAAAAATTCCAGACTAGAAATTTTCACCAGTCTTCACCAACTCTCACTCCTTCCCAATAGGATGTATACTTGGGAATATGTGATTTTAAATCATGTATTTGATTAAGCTTCTCAAGACTTATCAAGTAGGTCTTAGAATAGATATTTTGCAAAAGTAGAGGTGAAAATGTTTTTCAACAAAAATCATCACTCTCTCTGGTTGATTATTTATTACTATTGTTTTTTTCAATCATATCAAAGCTAAATTATAATAGCTTTTAAAATGAAAAATTGCTTTCCTTATCTTAAAAATAACATTATTGATATTAATGATAAAAGTATTCAAGTAAATTCCAAATGACAATATTACTTTTTTATAGGAATTCTCTCTTCAAGTGAAAAGAAAATTTTCAAATGAGCTCTAATGAGCATTAAAGCCAAAAAACTACTAAGTTTTTTGTGTTAATTTATAATACTTATGAAAATTCTATCCTGTTCATTGGTAAATGAGTATATACATGTTTTCTATCTAGATTGTTGAAATTACTAATAAAAAATAACTTGCTCACAAATATTTTCTACTCCTTTCTGTATTTGAATCAGCTGTTCATACTATACAGGTATCTTCCAGTGTTTTCCTGGCAGGAAGGACAAGCATATTTACTCCAATAATAAATAGTTATATATGATGTGAGCTGTATCATTTACATGTCTCTTTAAACAATTTAACCAGATTTGCATATTAGTATAAATAGCAATATTTAGATACCCGTGTTGGGGCAGCGGATAGAGTAATGCACATGGAGTCAAGAAGACTTGAGGTCAAATTGAGCCTCAATCACTGTTTGTCCATGGCTAAATCATTTAACTTTGCCTCAGTTTTCTCAATTGCTAAATGGAGCTAATGATAACACCTACTTCACAGATTTGTTCTGAGTATCAAATAAGTTAGTATTTATAAAAAAAAAAGTACTTAGCACTGTGTTTGATGCATATTGGCACTGTAGAAATGCTTATTCTCCTTCCCTCACAAGGGAAACGTAAGAAGAGGCTAAAGGTTATTCTGAAATTTGTATAGAAGTTACACAATAGAGGAGAGAATAAAAAATACAGTCTATATTCCATTTCTCTTTAATCATATAGTCACCACCCTAGATCATTGCCTCTTTCCTAAAATATTGCATTAGGCATTAGAATATAAACTCTTTAATCAAACAAGAAATACAATTGAGAAAGATAAAATCTTCAGCTTTTTTTCTTGTGTCCCTAGGCATTCAATAAATTGCTATTGTTTGATTGGTTCTTGGCTTCATAAATTCAAATGTTTCTTGTTTCTAGTCCATGTTCTACCAAGCTGCTAAATTGATTTATCAATAAAAAAATATTTAAGCACCTACTATGGGCAGGCATTGTGCTAAATAATCTAAGCATGTGATTCCTTATGTCAAGAAGTTTTAATGTCATTACAACTCTATGAAAGAAGTTTTTAATTTGAGTCCATAGATTTCCAAGGGATCTGCAGATAGATTTCAGGGGGTCTATGATCACAAAGAGTATGGGTAAGCCCCATTTGATTCTGAGCATTCTGGCTAAAAGTAAGCCTTACCTTCTACAGATGTCATTTGACTTTGTCTCCTGATGTGCTTCAGGCCAAAAATGTCTGGATGCTAAATTAGGTTGGCGAGAGTTGTTAGATGCTTTCCCCAGCTTCCTTGTTGCAGTTGGGGTTCCAGTGACACTGTAGCAGAGTCTTTCTCCTGTTGCCATAGGGCTCTAAGATTAGTCACTAGGCTCTGTGTAGTGTCTTTCTCCCATTGCCAAGGACTTCAGTGCTGCTCCACTGTCAGATTCCTTTCTCCTCCTTTATCTGGCTTGTATAAAGGTCCACCACTACTTTGTAAGTGAGTCTAGCCTACTTCTTGCTATTCCCAGCTTCCTACCTACTATGGCTTGTTCCTCTATCAATGTTTCATCAGGATTCTGGCAATCTTTTTGTGTGTTCCTAGACCAAGGAGTTTATAGGTGATTTTCTTCATTTTTAATCTGGTATATTTTAAGATATTGCTGATGTCTTTTTTTCATGGGAGATCTGAACACCTTTAAGCCTTAATAGACTGCCATCTTCCAACATTGTTTTTCATTATTCTTATTAGTTTTTTGTATTATTCATTATCTTTCCCCTTAAACCCTTCCCACCTCCTACCTTCCCTATTAATGTAGAGGGCAACACCATCCTCACAGTGCTTCAGACTCACAAGCTAGGAATCATTCTAGATTAGTCATTATCATTTACGGTCCCTTGCCACAATATCCAAACCATTGCCAAGATTAGTTCATCACATCTTTGAGGCATCTCTTTTTCTCCTCTGACATTGCCAACATTCTAGTAAAGGCCCTCATCACTTCAAGCCATGATTATTGCATAGTGTATCTACTGGCCTCAAGTATTTCCCCACCCCAATTAATTTTCCATTCAGCCACTAAAGTGATTTTCCTAAAGTCCAAGTCGGATTGTTTCACTCCCACTCCTAATCAAAGAAGTCCAGTGTGTTCTTATTGCCTCCAGGAGTTAACACAAAATTCTTTGTTTGGCATCTTAAAGCCCTTCATAACCTGCCCCACCCATACCTTTCTGATCTTCTTACACCTTACTTCCTGACAGGTGGCACTGGCCTCCTATCAATACAAAATAGATTTAGGAGGATAGGCAGGAGACAGACTGTGAAGGGACTTGAATGCCCAAGAAACTTTTATTATGTCCTAGAGCAAAAGTTTTTAAATTTTTATTTTTTTTTTTTTTGCCATGGATCCCTTTGGCCAATCTGCTGAGTGCTATAGAACCCTTTTAAAAAACATTGTTCTTAAATATATAGTGTAAATTACGTAGAATTATAAAGGAGATCAATTATTTTGAAATAAATATATACTCTTTCCTTCCAAAGGATTATTACAGTCTTGGAAAGAAAATCCTCAATCAAGTGGTGATTTGGGAAGCCAAATTGCAAGATTCTAAGAAATTAATGAAAGTTTAGGAAGCAGAAGAAATCAGAACCAAAGATTTTGCCATAAATATAGGTGTAGAAGGAAGAAAAGGGTTAGATCATGGTAGATTCAGGAAAGTGCAGGGCTAAATAAAGGTTCTTTTTACTTGTTTTTAAGAATGGGAAGAACCTGAGTATGTTTCCTTTCTCTCTGTCTCTGTCTCTGTCTCTGTGTCTGTCTCTCTCGTCTCTCTCTCTCTCTCTCTCTCTCTCTCTCTCTCTCTCTCTCTCTCTTTCCCTTATCTGTCTCTCTCTCTCTTTCCCTGCTTGGAAAAAGCCAGGAGATAAAAAGAAATTGGCACCTTTGTGGAGGGAGAGGGAGTAGAAGAAAAAATGCAGCAAAATTCAAGTAGAAATACAAGTTAATCAGATCAAAAGCACTAGTAAAGTAGTTGGTTTTGTTAAAAGGAATGGTTATCTGATCATTAGCTTTAAGCATCACACACATGCACACACACACACAGTATATATTTGTGTGTGTGTGTATACATATATACATAAACACTTGGGAGAGGGTGTTGGCCATGTCAAAGATGAGCAGGGCCAGATATGATAGCTACTGAAGTTAGAATTGATAGTACTGGTCAACTGAGTGTATGTGGATATTGAAAGAAAGGGAACACTAGAGGATTCTGAGGTTGTGAATGTGGGAGATTAGAAAGGCATTTCGTGCCTTTGATGGGAAAAAGAAATCTTTTGGTGTTTCATTTGTAGTTTGGTTTGGTTTGTTTCAATTAGGGATTGATGAGATCCATTTTAGTCATTTGGGGTTAGTGATATCTATGAGAGATGGAGATGTCTTGCACACACTTAGTGATTGCTTGAAAGAGATTAGGACTAGATATATGGATTTGGAAACTGCTTGAATAGAGATGATAATATAACACATAGTAATTACAAAATCATAATGTCTTTGGGGATACTCATATTTACATGATTATAACTGGACGAATAATCTAATGAAGAATATCTGAAAAGTCAGTATTCAGAAGGATCAGAAATGTAGAAGGATATTAAGTGAATATTATAAGAGGTATTAAGAGATATTAAGTGAATATTATAATTAGAAAATATATAGAACTGTTAATGAAAGGGATATATTTTAAAATATAATTAGATGAATACTTTAGGATTTTGATTTACTTTTTAGGGAAATTACATTAATTTTTTTTTTGCATTAAGTTAAATTTGCATTTCTATACCTGTGATGGTCAACATTCAGAGAAATATTGTTTATCTCTTCAATGCATTTCCTCTCCTGAGTTGATTTCCTTCCATGGAGTGGGCTGAGAATTTCTCTATAGGTAAAATTTTCTATCAAAGTTCATAGCAGATTTGTTTCCATCACCCATGACATAATAGAAAGAATTGATGATTAGCATTGGCAGGAGGGAATTCCTCTTTAGAGAGGACCTTGCCCTGTTGAAATAGAAGGTCTGATGGGGAAAAATGCAGGTGGAGTCACCAAGTAGGCACTTCCCCATAAAGTATGAGAATTAACACAAAATTAAGCCAATATCTGTTACATGGTGATCATTAGCTCACATAGAAATTCTACTCTGTCATTTCATATAATTCATTCAAATATAACTGAAAAAAATTGAGTTAAGTTTCCCACTCTATCCCCAAACTTCTAGATATCTTCCCATCCCAAACTCTTAGCTTTGGTTTCTCCTACCTCTCCATCCCAGGCCAGGACTATGTTGTGGGTATCCTGAATCACTGGAAAATATCTAATAAGTTGTTATCATTTCCATTGAGCTCCTTGAAAGCAGGATTGTCTTTTAACTTTCCTCATAGTGCTTGACACATAGTAGGTGATTAACAAATGCTAGGTGAATGATTACAAAAAAAAAATCCTTAATTTAATTATTTACAAATAAACTATCAAGGACTCCTCAAAGAAAAAGTTCTTTAAAAATTATTCCTACCCAAAGTTGAGAAAAGACTGTGAAGTCTTTTATTTACTTTTCTATAAAACACTTGTTAAATACCAATTACATGCAGTAGTGAAGCAGTGACCTATTATTATGATTTCTCTTGGTAATTTATAGGTGTATCATAGAATTACCTTTGTAGAATTGATCTTAAAGATATTCTTCATGAACTCTTATTCACATCCAAGCTGTTTTCACTCAGGATTTGAACTCTAGGAAACCTTGTCCTTGGAAAACCTGCTTATACACAGTTTTATTTATGGGATAGTCTTGTTGGCAGCCCAAATAGATAGTTCACATTATCAAAGAATAATTTATACCAGTGTGCTTTTTATGTTACTGTTATTATGGTATCAAATTCATATTGAAGACTCTAAGAGATAAAGAGTTTGAATTAGTCTATAACCTCACTGATGCTGCCAACCTCTATCACCTCATCAAAGAGTGTTCATCAAACACTCATTTGACTTTACAAAGCCTAATTCATTCTCTAGAATTTACGTCACTCATTTCATTAGCATTAAGTTCACTTCAAATACATTGGAATGAAATGAGCATAATTCAAAAGTACAATCCAAGGTTCCATCTATATTGTATACTTCCTCAGATATGTTTCCTTATTTTTCATCTGGAGATTGCTGACATTGACAACTACAGGATTTCTACCTGAGGCAGACCTCTCAATTTGCTGACAAGGATTGATTTACTGCACTCTTGGATAAAACAGCAGCTTTTTTATCTAGGCAGCAAAGCATAAAGGATGTCTCAGGCAGATGTCTTGTGCTGTGAAGTCTCAGGGGTGAAGCAGTGGTTAGGTTGCTTCTAGGACTTCTCAGTTTTTTGGAAGATCATGTGAGAGGTGGGTGCATATCTTTTTTTAATAAATTTTTATTGCTATCTTTTGTCTTTTACATAATTTATAGTTGCCCCTGTTATCCTTTCTTTCCTTTCTCCCAGAGAGATAGCCTTATAACAAAAAGTTTTAAAAAAGAGTAATAAGAAAAAAAATCAGCAAAACCCAATAAATAACTTAGAAACAGATCTGATCTTTCAAGCAATGTCTTATGTTCACGGACCACTTATACAAATGGAAAGTATATTCTCACAACTTCTTTGTAGGGCCAATGTTTTTTTTTTTTTTCTCATTTCATAACAGCACATTTAAATTGTTTCGTGCTTCTCTGTATGCATCACATTTGCTTTATCTTACATAACAATATTACATTTTATTCATATAGCACTACTTGTTCAGTCATTAGGTGTCCATTTTGTTTCCAGTTCTTTGCTATCACAAAAATGTTGTTGTTGTGATATTGTGATGACGATGATGATGATGATGATGTCAGAATATATATCTATTTGAAAAATATTTGGATCAAAGAATACAGACATTTTAATTACTTCATTTGCTTAATTTCAAACTGATTTCAAGAATGACTGTACCAATTCACAGTTCTTCAAAGAAAACATTAGGTTTGTTCATCTTTCCATAATTCCTCCAACATTGATCATGAACAGCTTATGTCATCTCAGTGACCTAGATATAAGGAGGAAAATTTAAAAAAAGTTTTGTTTTGTTTTATTTATATTTCTCTTATTATTTGTGGTTAGGAGCTTCATTTTATACAATTGTTAATAGTTTGCAATTTTTTGAAAACTTTTTGTTTATATGCATTAAATATTTACTATTTGGAAATGGCTTCTGGTGATATAAATTTCTATTAAGTGTTATATAAATTGCATACAAAACTTTCACCTAAGAAGTTTAATAAAAACCTTTCCCTCTCCCAACTGATTGCTTTCTTTTTTATCTTAAGTGCCTGAAGTTTATGAAAATCTTTTCAATTTTAGGTAATCAACATATATTTTAACTTTTTAAAAATTTACTTCTTTCTTTAATTTGATCATGAATTATTTCCTACCTATAGTTATGAAAAGTATATGACCTGCTTCTCCTCTAACTTTTTAATGGTATAATCTTAAATGTTCAATCTATTTTGAATTTATTGTGTTATATGGTGTAAGATGGTATTTAAAGCCTAATTTCTGCAAAATTGTTTTCCATTTTTTCAGAAGTTCTTATCAAATAAGAATTTTTTATGCCTTATCAAATTTATTTTTAATTTTCAACATTCACAGATTTAGAGTTCTGCATTCTATCCCCTCTCATCCCCCCTTTTCCCCAAGACGGTGTGTTGGTAAGCAAAATGGGCTCTTAGCACTTGGTTGGCTTTTTTTTCTTTTGAGTAATTCAGTGTATTTCATTGAGCCTTACTAGGTGTTAAGCCCCAGGCCCAAACCCCTATTAGGTGTAAAACCTATGTGGGTGTGGATTGGTAACTAAGGTGGGGCCCATGGTAGGGCTAACTCAAGGGAAGGCCTAGTTTACACATGAGTTTGAGTGATAGGTTTGGGACATCAGAGGCTCTTAGACCACGTGGGTTTAAGTCACCTCTTTGTGACGATTTTAGGTCACATGGGTGAGTCCCATGTGTGACTCACCCCTGATGCTGAAAAATATATAAAAAGAGGGGTTGGCTTTCTCTTCCTTGGAGCTCTTACCCACAGCAGTGGTGGTGCATGTGACTCTGGGCCAGCCTCTTTCATGAGCTCCTGGGCTGAACCTACATGTTGGTAACTATGAATCTGTATTTGGTCTGTCTGTTGATGTTTGTAATTTGTTTGTAATTTGCTCTGAAGTTCAGTGTGCTGATCTTTTCCCCTGAACTAAGTGAATGATGTTTGTATGCTGAATTAAAGTAAGCTTGTCAACCCCTTAACGTAGCTTTCCTTACTAAAGCAGATCAAAAGAACCTGTGCTTTTGCAGCATGCTGGTAGCTTTCTTGTTGTTGGGCTTGGGTTGGTCTTACATCCCCACAACAGCTGCTAGCCAGATTGTTGAAACAGATCTAATTCAATATGATAGAGGCTATACATGTATAATCATATTAAATATATTTCTACGTTAGTCATACTATGAAAGAAGAATCAGAAGAAAAGGGAAAAAAACACTAGAAAAGGAAAAAAAAACAAAAACAAAAAGAGAAAATAGTATGCTTCAATCTGTATACAGACTCCATAGTTCTTTCTCTGGATGTGGGTAGTATTTTCTGTCATGAATCTTTTGGAATTGTCTTAGGTCATTGCATTGCTGAGAAGAGCTAAGTCTAACAAAGTTGGTCATTCTCCTGGTTCTGCTCATTTCACTCAGCTTCAGTTCATGCAAGTCTTTCCAGTTTTTCTGGAATCCCCCTGGTCACATTTTCTTATTTGTTTCTTTTTTTCCTGTGAAATGACAAGGTTCATTTTAATGCCCATAGAAGCAGGCAGGGTTCCTAGTGAACCTGAAACTTAAATGGGGGTGAGACTGATGCTTATATACAAAAGGGGCAGTGAAAGGATCTGGATGAAATTAAGGACTGGTAAGTAGTCAATGAGCCAAGTGCAACAGTGAAAGGAATGTCAAGTAAGCCAATTATGTGATGTAGGTGGGCTGGGGTGGGCCAGTTGCCTTGAGGGGAGGCCCCAGTGATCTGGGATGCTGAAATGAATGGGAAAATTAAGGACTGGGTTGCCTTCAAAGACGTGGTCTTTTCCTTTTAGGGTCCTAGTCCCATCACCCATCATTCTGACCTAAACAAATGGGACCCAAAATCTTTTAAGGTAAGAGGTGAAGGTCTTGGCTTCTGAAACTGCTTCCTATTGTCAAGGGTCATAGGCAAGGTTCCTACCTTGAGGGGTATAACATGAAGACAGAATTCATGATTTCAAAGAAAATGATAAATATGCCTGAATGGTTCAGAATCACAGGATATAAGGATTTCTCTAAGTGGAAGGCAGAGGTATTAAAACATTTATTCAAGCTCCAAAGTAGCAGACCCATGGACCAGTGTCCCCAATTCAATATCCTGGCCAGAAGCTTCCAGGCCCAACAAGTCTGCCTCACAATAGTAACCAGGAGGTTACAGAAAAAACATTATGACGGTAAGTCAAATCATATTCATGCCCCCCCCCCCCCCCCCCGCCCCGCCCCAGGGCCCTCCAGTAAGAAGATTAGCCACTGGCTTTAAACCCTTGCTCAGCACTCTCCGATCTGCACTCGGGTCAGTCTTGCTCTCAATAGCACCTGCTGCTTCAGCTTCTTCTGCTTCAACTTCTGCTGCTGCTGCTGCTGCTGCTTCCACCACTCCTCCTGCTCCTGCCTCCTCCACATCTCAATCTCCGAGCTGTGTTCTCTCTCATTAGACATCATCCAATCGACTAGACCATCATCTGAGTGATCAGACATTAGGTGCCTACTATTGGCTCTAGTCTTAGCAACTCCCCTTAGGACCCTGGGTGCTTCACACCTACATTGGCTTAGCTCCTAGTAGATAGGGGTTTTGGGCCTACTTGGGTATGAAGATATAATCAGACCTCCCTTCATTGGGCCCACCTGGGGCCTCTTCTGAAGACTATTCAAATGGGGGGGGGGGGGCAGTGAAGAGCTTCTCATTTACTGATTGCCTTAACAAGGAGTCCCAGGTTAGAGGTTGACTGGAACTGAGCATAGGCTGCATACAAGGGACAATGGGTGGGCATGGGCTGGTATCCACTCTTTGCCACCAACTGTAGTTCGATATTCCATAGTCTGGAAGAAACAAATCTGACAAGAAAGTTCAATATGGATAGCCCAAATTTAGGGATAATTAAAAGTGATGTCACAATGGGGAAAACAAAGAAAGCATCAAGAGCCCATTAAAATCATTATATTTAACGTGTGAGGTTATCTGATCTTTTTACTTCCTCAAAAGTTTCCACTCTGATCCCAGTTCCTTTAGGAGGATTAGATGCTATTGGAATTCAATTCCATATGTGAAAATATAAGTAACAAAATTCTTGCATGCAAAAGATTTCTACTCTTTAGTTCCATAGTTATACAAATGAATTTGCCAGAGACTGACTTTTACTCTAATAATAACAAAAAACTTGGGAAGATGCTTAAGTAATGGCTAAGCCAAATACCATTTTTCTATAGGTTATCCCCTCTAAGAAAATTGATTGCACCGAAATGTTCTTCCCCAAGCCAAACTGAAGATGTTTCTGATTTAATCTCAGTAAGTAATAGCAATACTCATTTGTTTAAGTTGTTTAGGATATAGAAAGGGATAATTTTAGATTGAATAGCTCAGATCTTAAGGACGCAATTTGTTATAGTAGCTCAGATGTATGTCTATGGGATAACAATTCATATGATTATGCAGGAAGACAGATGACAAGTCCAAGCATTAATTTACCCAGCTGTTTGGGATGTGGAATAACTACACACTTAGGTCAAAACAGCAAGCTCTCACATACTTGTATTGTGCTCACATCTTTTACTAACCATTTGCTCTGATTATAGAAATTTTCTATAAAGGAATATGATTATGACAACTATGCCAGGATAAAACACCCTTCTGTTCACCTTTTCTCATGTGTAGTAGGAAGGCCGAATTTGTGATCTCAAAAAGGATCATATAAATATCTGAATGGTT
>JAQQSZ010018754.1:0-10512 GCA_028646595.1 Phalanger gymnotis | reverse complement strand
TGGGCTGGAGCCCTGCTTCCCTCTGCCACTTTGTGGGTTCTGCAGCTCTAGAATTGGTTCAGAGCCATTTTTTTTATAGGTTTTTGGAGGGACTTGGTGGGGAGCTCACGCCAATCACTGCTTCCCGGCCGCCATCTTGGCTCCGCCCCTGTCCTTCATTTTGAAGAGGACCATGACATCAGGGAAATGATGACATGACTTGTAGTTGACTTGGATTTGAAGAAGGGCTCTGAGATGTCACCAGCCTCACATTCTCCTCCATAGCCATGTGGTTCCAGTGACTAGATATTCATCAGGATGACTGGAGATAACCCAGGATACAATGGGGAATCCTGGCCCTTTTAGGCTAAGGTCTTTTCATGTACTCAGAGTGAGATAAGAAATCTAGTCAGTAAACCCCAAATTAAGTAGGTGGCTTCTGGCCATCAAAATTTACCTTTCTTTGGAAAGGAGAAGGAGAGGGATTGGGACAGGGAGAGGATGAGCTGAGTTACTCAACTAGCTGGGTCTCCTTTCAGGTGGCTTGGTCTACTCGCAGGTTGTTTTGTTATAATGGAAGGGAAGGGGGGAAGGTGAAAGTGAGTGAGCCTTACTTATTCACATTAGATTTGGCTTGAGGAAAGAATACACACTCAGCTGGGTATTTTATCCTACAGTAAAGTAGGGAGAAAGGAGGATAACCTGGAGGTATGATAGAAAAAAGGGTATATTGGGGAGGGGTTAGTCAGAAGCAAACACTTTCAAAAAAGGACAGAATCAAAGGAGAAAATAGAATAAATGGGGGGGGGCAGGACAGGATGGAGGGAAATATAGTTAGTCTTTCACAACATGACTATTATGGAAGTGTTTTGCATAACAATACATGTATAACCTACATTGAATTGCTAGCCTTCTCAGTGAGGGTGGTTGGGGAGGGAAGAAGAGAGATAATTTGGACCTTAGTGTTTTAAAAACAGATGTTAAAATTTGTTTTTACATGCAACTTGGAAATAAGATATGCAGGCCACGGGGGTATAGAAATCTATCTTGCCCTACAAGAAAGGAAGGGGAAAGGGGATGGGGTGGGGTGATAGAACGTAGGGCAGACTGGTAGAAGTGGTAATCAGAATGCATGCCATTTTGGAGTGGGGGAAGGGAGAGATGGGGAGAAAATTTGGAACTCAAAATCTTGCGTAAATGAATGTTGAAAACTAAAAATAAATAAATTTTTAAGAAAGAAAGCAATGGGAAAAATATTGATAATGCACATTAAGCTTAAAAGTTTGTTGTGTGTCCATTTTCTCTAAGAGCCAGCTGTCAAACATTTACCAGCACTTTCCTATATACACATGTGTAATATGTAATTCTTTTAACATGTAATTATAATATATGCTACATGGTATACATTTAAATTATAATATTTAGCCCTTAACTACATGCACGTACATGCCTATATCCATTTCTATCCTCATTCCTAGATCTTATATTTCTACTCTCTCTAAACCTTCCCTGATCAGTGGATTAAATTCCAATCTTGCCTCTGACATTTACTGTCCATTGGACAAATTACTTGGTCTCTGATCAACAGATTCTATAATTAGAGTTGGAATGGGCTTCAGAGGCCATCTAGTCCAATGTAGTAATTTTATAAATAAGGAAAGTGAGACTTAGGAGACTTAAGTTATTTGCTCAGGATCACACAACTAGTCAGCATGAGAGGTGAGACTCAAACTCAGGTCCTCTAACTGCTGGACCAGTACTCCTTCTACTGTATCCTTGATTTTTAACTTGATGTAATGAGACCCTAGGATACTAACTAGGCCCTGTATGGGTGCCATCCCCTGATTACATGGAATCCTAGCACCTGACTTCAAGCTCCCCTTTTCCCCCTATTTTCGTTGTTGTTTTGTTGTTTCAGTCGTGTCCTACTCTTTGGGGCCCCATTTGGCGCTTTCTTGTCAGAGGTACTGGAGTGGTTTGCCATTTCCTTCTCCAGCTCATTTTACAGATGAGCAAACTGAGGCAAACAGGGCTAAGTGACTTGCCCAGGGTGACACAGCATGTAAATGTTTGAGGCCAGATTTGAACTCAAGAAGTCTTCCTGACTTCAGGCCCAGCGCTCTATCCACTAATCCATTTAGCTGCCCTTTTTTCTGTTATCTCTTCTTTCTATACATTACAGATCACACAAAGGTAAGTTCCCTCAGATTTAGGTACAAGGAAAAATAATACATACAAATTGAGAATTAGTATATCAAGGTAAGATAATTAATTATAGATGAGCAAAAAAGAAATTGATTTAGCTCCATAATGAGTGGTCCCTGAACCTAGCCTGAGGCTAGAACTATCTTCTGTGATTGTTACTGTGTAAACTGAGTTCTCTAATAAGGTTAATTCTATTCTGCTCTGCTGTCTTTGCCAAATAATTGCTATCTTCTAGATGTCCCTATGGCTAGAGTTCCTCCCTAGTGGCTCCCAGAAAAAAAGTATCATCTTTCCTAAATCTCCTCCCTAAAAGGGTGTTGGCAATCACTTACTTGGGTTCCATGAATCAAAAATGTTTGTCCATTTCTGTAGGCCTGGGACCTAGGCCTATTCCAGGGATGGGTAACCTGTGGAGGCCACATGTGGCCCTCTAGGCCCTCAAGTGTGGCCCTTTTATTGAATCCAAACTTCACAGAACAAACCCCCTTAATAAAAGGATTTGTTCTGTAAAACTTGCATTCATTCCAACCAAAGCAAATGAGGAATGTAATAGAAATAGCTATCTGTATTTTCCCTATCAATTTAGTATCAGAATAATTTGCTTACAAAATTCTTAAAAGATAATAGGCTTCTTGTAATAAAACTGTGAATAATTTAAAAAAAATAAATTAATTCTGCTACAAATTATGAGTAGGCCAGTTAAAAGAAACTGAGATGTTGTAATTCATTGGAAAGTGATCATATGGAGTATAGAGCTATCATTAATGAATTCCATAGTTGTGTGCTATAGGATACATATCACTATATTAATGACTATAGAGTTATGTGACAGAACAGAGAAGGGAAACATTCTATGTCCCAAAGAGCTTACAACATAGGATGCAGAAATTAAGATTACTTTTTGATTTTCTTTCATTCTTTTTGTTTCCAAATAGAAAACAAAAATTGAATTTCATCTCCAAAGTCTGGTCTGCCTTTTAATTGATGGAGAAAGCTTTATTGCATTTGATAACCTTGTTTAAGGAATATTTCCCCCACTGGAACATTGAGCCCAAAGCCCCCAACACCATACTCTTTTGTAATAATATGCTAGACACTTTAGCTTTTTCTTATAATAGGGAGAACGTAGGACTTAGACTAAGGAGACCTGAATTCCAATCATAGTTCCCTAACTTTCTAGCTGTATGACTTGATAGGCAAATCACTTAACATCTCTGTGCCTCATTTTCCCTATTTCTAAAATAGTCATAATTTTAGCACCTACCTTATGGCATCATTATGGGGAAGGCTCTTTGTAAACCACTAAATGATGTGGAAATATGATCTCTTTCCCCCCTAAACCTTCTCCAACTCCTGACTTTCCTATTGCTGTGAAGGGTAACACCCTCCTCCAGGTCACCCAGACTCATAACCTAGGTTCTCAATTCTTTATTATGTCTCGTCCACATCCAATCTGTTGCCAAGGTTTGTGGATTTCCCCCTTGCAATATATCTTGAATTTACTCTTTTCTCTCCTCTAATAATACCACCACCTTGGTGCTGTCCCACATCATCTCATGCTCATACCATTGCAATAGGCTATGGGTGAGTTTGCCTAACTCAGCTGTCCCCACTCTAATCCATCCTTCACTCAGGAAGCAAAGTGATTTTTCCTAAAGCACAGGACTGACATCACCCCACTATTCAATAAACTCCAGTGACTCTGTATTACCTCTAGGATTAAATACAAAATATTTTATTTGGCATCCAAAGCCCTTCATAACCTATGACCACTCAACCTTTCCTGCCTTCTTATACTTTTATTGTCTGCTGTGCACTTCTCATTACAGTGACAAGGGCCTCTTCTGTTACAAGAAAAACCAGCTTCATCTCTCTGTTCTCTGCATATTCTTTGGTTGGAATGCTTCTCCTCTTTATGTCTGCCTTCTGGGTTCTTTCAAGATTCCTTCAGGACCCAACTAAAATTCTATGTCCTACAGGAAACTTGCCTTCCCTCTGCTAATTATTTCCTATTTATCTTGTATATAAATTATGTGTACATAGCTTATTGTTATTTTGCTGTCTTTCTCATTCAGTCATGAGATCCTTGAGCATAAGAATTGTTTTTTGTGTCTCTTTGTCCCTCATTGCTTAGCACAGTGCCTGGCACATAATAGGTAATTAGTAAATGTTCATTGACTACTAATAGCATTTTCTAGTCCAATGTCTGGATTTCAAAGTCAAAAGTAGAACTTAGGTTTTCTAACTATTAGGGGTGTGTGTGTGTGTGTGTGTGTGTGTGTGTGTGAAAGAGAGAAAGAGAGTGAGAGAGAGAGAGATGATGATGATGATGATGATGATGATGATGATGATGATGATGATGATGGTGGGGTGGGGCTGGGGAGACATACACAGCGACAGACAAAGACAGAGACACAGAGGCAGAGACAGAGAAACAGGGACGAGGAGAGTCAGAGACATAAACAGAGATAAAGAGAAAAACCTAGAGATAGAGAGGCAGAGACCAGAAGTCAGAGAAAAACAGAGAGGAGAGAGGTAGATGAGATAAAATAGAGGTGAAGAAGTTAGAGATTAAAGATTGAAAGGAACAGAAAGCCCTAGTATGACTTTCTAATGTGCTGCTTTTACTAAGAATGTTAAGGTGATAGGCAAACATATTCAATTTTATATTGAGCTGGTGATTGTATACTGAATGAGCCTTTGGGTATTACCTTATTTGTAGCAATGAGATGTTTTAATCATTCTTTTAGTCATATTGAAATTCAGTCAAATCAGAAAGTGTGTTACTCATGCTATAATCGATTTCTGTTTTACACTGATTCAAGACCTTATTGAATGTAAACGCATTTCATTAGTAAATGTATCTGACATTAAGCCCAGCAAAATGCTTTCCAAGGGATTGCTCATTAAAGAATGCCATGAAAAGGAAAATTATCTTTTTTTCCTGTTAAACAAATTTTCCAGAAATGTCAATGATGAGAGATTAAAGGATATATTGTGGAAAGATTAAAAGGCACATGGGCTAGCTTTTTATGTACACTAGAATTGTGCCTAGTATTCGTTTCTTGTATCCCTTTGAAGCAGACAAAACAGCAAGGTTAAAAAAAATGATTTTATCCAAGAAAATGGAGCCTTTAGTGTCTATATATTTACCTAGATGTTCTAACATATGCAAATAGATGGTTATTTGCTCATTTTCTATTCCTAAAAATTATCTCATTGCCAAATGTTTTAGTAAAACCCATTTGAGTTCTTATTTCTTCTGAACACAATTGTGTCAGAAAAGGTGAAGCTACAAATTCATCATCTGTAGAGGTTACATACTGAGTTTTGTGAGGGGAGTTTCCTCCTGTTGGTGGTGATAGATCTGTATGAATCCATTCCAGCTCCCTCATTTAGTTCTCCCTGACAGAAATGCAATGAGTTTATAGTATAGTTGTCCTGAGTTACAATGGGAGGTTTAATTTTATAATATTTATGTAAAATGAGTTAAAAAGGAATGCCCATTTAATAGCTTTTTCTCTAGTGTTGTAGCCCATACAAACCTCCTGCTCATCTAGCCTAGTTTTTCTCTGCCAACAAGCTTTCTGCTTCCTAGTCATGTCCCTGCTATTTCCAAATCCCTCCATAAAACCCCTGAGGTGTCTGATCTTGAAGCGTTATGATTTTCAGATTGCTTGAGCTGCCCTGAAGCATAAACTTAGGACTTTCGGACCATGATAGACTCACTATTCCTCCCACATCCTGAAGATCATTGTGCCCAAGATTGCATGGTGACATCCTTGATTGTGTTTCTTACCTATCCCTTCCTTTTTCCCTTCTTTCCCTTTTAACTGAAGGAAGCCAGGGAAGTCAGAAGAAAGAGATGAAGAAGAGGGGCATTCCAAGCCAAGGAGTATGTCCAGAGTTGAGAGATGGAATGTCTTGTCTGAGGACCAGTCAGGAGTTCAGTGTCACCGGATCAAGGAGTACATGGTGGGGAGGTATGAGGTGTAAGAAGATTGGAAAGGTGGTGTGCGTGTGTGTGTGTGTGTGTGTGTGTGTGTGTGTGTGTGTGTGTGTGTGTGTGTGTGTATGTGTGTGTGTGTGCAGCTTATGGAAGGTTTTAAACACCAGGATTTGAATTTGACTCTGGAAATAATAGGGAGCCATAGGAGTTATGCGACATAGTCAGACTTGTGTCTGATCCTATTTGTCTTCAAAACACTTTGTAAACTTTAAAGTACCATATACAAATAAGTTACTTCTGTTGGTGGTGACCACATTCCACATATTCAAGCATTTTCTTTTACTAAATATGAAAAGTAGTTTTTTTAAAATCAGCTGGTAGGAAAGAGCTTTGACAATAATTAATGACTGGTCTATCAAAGAGACAACAATGATTTCTTCTGTGAAAAATGCAGTTGTGATAGGAGTGATGTAGTACCACCTAGAGAAAGGGGCAAACTACACCAGGGGCAAGTAGATCAAGGCATCTGCCATTCCTTGTGCTTCATTCACCAGAAATCAGATTTACAACAGACAGATTTATAGTATTTCCCTAGAAAGCTGCTTGTGACAATGGAAACATCTTTCAAATTTAAGGCAAATTTACCATTGATAACTTCCAATCATCTACCTGTATACCCTGAGGAGCCAGGGGAAGGTATAGTGGTAGATAGTAGAGAATCACAGAAAATGATGGTTCTCTTTTCTTAACCCATTAGTCTAAAGGAGAACTGAACAGAGCAATCACACTATTAGTCATGATAGTGATGGCTTTGCCTGATATACTGAGGAATTAGAGTCATAATACATGGTTGCTCTGTCAATAGTTTGTTAAACTTCCATGTGCTTGTGGGATAGATGGGGAACTATCGCAATGAACATCTCAAAGACTATTGTTGCTAAAATGCAAGATAAATGGGAAGATAATCCTAGGTTTAGAGAAAGTATGGCTTGATGAATAGTTGAACTTGAAGGCAAAAGACTTGGGTTCTAATCCAATCCTACTGACCTTGACCAAACTATTTAACCTTTCAAAGCTTCTGTTTTCTCATCTATAAAATGTAAACAATAATACTTGTATCATCTACGTACTCTTCAGGACTTTTGTAGGTCCAGATAAAAATATCTCAGTAACAAAATTACCTGATTCACAGATCATTGTGAGGGAAACAATGTGCAAACTCCAAAAATGGAACATAAATTTGAGTTATTATTAGATTGATTTATATCTGTCAATAGATGCAAGTATTTCATGAAGTCTATTCCTGGGGCAATTATTAGACAAGAAAATATATCATTTCTCCCTTTCTTCCCAGAGAAGTGTGTTCTCTAATCTCTTTGTATCTTTCTCATCAAAAATTGTACCAGGTCCAAAATGAATGAACAAAAATAATAATTTTCATGAATTTAGATTCTGTGAGAATATATGTAAATTAAACTGTTTCCAATTATTTTGTATTTATATATGTGTTTTCTGCTGTCATTTGTATAAGTTTAAATATGTGCATGCTGTCCATCCAATAGAATATAAGTTTCTTGAGGGCAGGATTATTTTGTTTCATTTTTGTCTTCATATCTTTGGCACTTAGCATGGTTCCTGGCACAAAGTGGGTGCTTGATAAATCCTTATTGATTGATTAATATATTAGTCCAGTCCTGCACTATTCATCTTTATTTCCCTGACCCATTAATATTAACCCATTTAAATAATTCATTATATTCATTATCTCATTTTATTCTTAGATCAACTGTGTGAAGAAGGTAGTGTATTTTTTTTTATCATTTTTTCCCCAGATGACGAAGGAGGATTAAAAGAAGTCAGTTGACTGGTACCAAGTCACAGAGTGAATAAGTCCCAGAAGCCAGAACTTTGAACTTGAGTCTTTGAGTCCAGTGCCCTTTCCACAAAATCATGTTGCCTCCCATACACTCAATGCTCAGTGAATGTTTGCTGAACAAATTGATAAAGTCTCCTCACTTGTCAAATCAGGTATTTGATTGGAAGACCTCTATAGCAGAGGTGTCATACTCACTACCTGCACAACTCCCAAGACCAGTTTGAACCAGATTAAAATGTAATTGAGAAATATTTAACAAAATTAAAAATGCAATATAGTCCAGCTTTAATTTGTGATTTTCTAAGTCAATATGAGGCCACAGGAATCCATTTCCATTTGGATTTGACACCTTTCCTCTAAGGATGCTCTCAGCTCTAAACCTATTACTTACAACAGTGTTTAAGCCATGATCATGAGGAAGGCTGACATAAATGTTTTGACTTCTATGCCATACTTATTGGATATGTCCTATATATCAAGTCGTTTTGAGACATTATATTAAAATTCACAATGGTACCCAAGGCAAGATATATAACATATCAAGGATACCTGGATTTCAGGAATGGTCATCTAAGAGGAAAGGTTGCCAGTGCCTGGGAGAATCAGGACATTCTAGGCATGGGAAATGTGCGAGCAAAGATATTGAGGTATGACAGTCCAAGGCAAGTTATGGGGGCAGAGTTCAATCCATTTTGACTTGCGTGTAGAGAGCATTGAGGACTGTAGTACAAAATAAAGCTGATTATGCCATTAGATTATGGAGAGGTTTGAATGTAAGGCAAAAAACTTGAACATGACTCAACAAGTGATTGAGAGCTACTAAAGATTTGTAAGATGATGTGACCAGATATATGAATTAGAAGGATAATTCTGGTACAGGTAATGAAAGATGAATTGGATGGAGGAAAAGAAGAGAATCAGTAAGACACATGTAAGCATTCTTTTTCGGAGGAAGGAAGGCAGGGCAATTGGGATTAAATGACTTGCCCAAGTCACACAGCTAGTACATGTGCCAAGTGTCTGAGGCCAAATTTGAACTCAGGTCCTCCTGACTCCAGGGTGGATGCTCTACCAACTGTGGCAGTTAGCTGCCCCAACATGTAATCATTTTTGAACAAACAATGCTTTCAGATGATATTTTGAAGTTTTCAAATACTCATGCCATTACTATCATTCTTATCATCATCATTATTATTTAATATTTGAATATATTTTGTATGTACTTTTCTATGTAAGTGCTCCTCATTTCTAGTAGAATGCAAGCTCTTTTGAGAGCAGGGACTGTTTTCATTTTCATCCTTACTTCTCCTAGATCTAGCACAGTTCCTATTAATTACTACTTGTTGAATTAAATCTAGATTGAATGGATTTCCAAATTTTTACAAACAGGTTTAACATTCTCAATGGGGCTGCTATTTTGAAATATAAACTCTCAAAACACAAAATTTTGGAACTGGAAGAGGCCATAGACATAAGTTAGTCCAACCCTTTGTGGACATTTGTCAATATATATGAATGAACTTTCCTCCTATGAGAAGGCATGGGCAAAATTTGGGTAGGATAGGCAGGTCTGAATAAGTGTGGTTGGAGCATCCACACCAAAGAGATCCCATATACATTGGAGTATACACACACACGCACACACACACCCCATTTTATATATATATATATGTATATATATATATATATATCTATATATATCTGTGTGTATATATATGTATATATATACATATACACACATATGCATGTCACACACATACACATATATATATATTCACATACATACTAATATGTATATATAAAGAAAACAACCAAAACAATAAGAAATGTGCATGATTTCCAGTATCTGCTGCAAATTGGTTTTAGGAAAGACTAACAGTGAGATACAGTGGTAGATTTTTCATAACTGTCACAAAATCAGATAATGTCTCACATACTATATTTTCCATTTAACTCTGTTGTTTAAAAGGCTGTGATTGGATCACTATCAAAGCCTTTGTGTAAATCAGTTTTTGAGGAGCCTCTTGCAACAGCATTTTCTGTGTAAAGCTTAACTCATTGCTAGGGCAACCTCAGGTGAAGAGAAGTGACAGTGTGTTCCATTTGCTAGACTTTTAGAACTGGAGGGGGGAGGGGGCTTCCACATTATCTATTCCAAAGCTCTCATTTAACGATGAAGAAGTTGAAGCCAAGAAGGGTGAATTGAATTGGCCAAGATCACATGATATAATAGAAATGACAATTCTACCTAAATTAATATATTTATTCAATGCCATACCACCAAAGCACCAAAGAATTATTTTAAAGAGCTAGCTCTAACAAAAGGTTAAAAATATAAACAGAACTTATATGAATAAAAATGTGAAGGCTGGTGACTTAGTAGTACCAGACTTAAAACTGTATTACAAATCGCTAATCATCAAAAAAATCAGGTACTAGCTAAGAAAGAGTGATTGGTTAGTGACATGGGTAGATGTGTTGTTAAGCAAAATTGTCTCATTAG